>CAAKHB010000359.1:70542-96123 GCA_901007665.1 Aeoliscus strigatus | reverse complement strand
AGTTCGAAGTGTGTGTGTGTGTCTACATAGTGGCTGCAGTGGGACATCAGTGCTGGGAGCATTCACTGCTGCTGGACATGATGGGAGATGTGCAGGGGAACGTCCTGGAGTGTCCCACAGCATGGACCATAGTCTGCTGGCCCATGGCAGGAAAGTGCTCCCATTTGTTCTTGGCTTGAGAACCGGTGATCAAGTGTTGTTGTTCTTTTTTGTTTGTTTAATGGATTTTTTATATACACATATATACACATTCTTTAAAAAGACATACTCCCTAAAGTTATGGAAATGTCTATATTGAGAGTTTATTAGAGCAGATGCTTCCTCTGAGCTGTGTGTCCCTTCTTCACCAGTCGCTCTGTCTGCCCATACCTGGTGGAAACTCGTCTTTCTTGAGGAAAACTAACGTTAGACGCAGCTTTTGGTCCTTAACAAAAAAAATCCCTTCAGTACCCCCCCCCCCCCTTTCCTTGGCGGTCTAAAAAGCCTGGAGCTGCTGTGTCAAAATGAGCTGGCAGCCGCTGTTAACGTGGTCCATGACCTTTTGTTTGAGCAGAGCCAGCTCGTCCCGGAGCACATTGGCAGAGGAAACCAGCTCCGTGTTCTGGCTCTTCAGGTTCTTGACCCTGTCCTCCAGCCGAGAGATCCTCTCCAGCTTCCTTTTCCGGCATTTGGACGCAGCCACCCGGTTCCTCATGCGCTTCCGCTCGGCTTTGATGCGCTCCTGGGACTCCATGTCGATGGGGGAGAGCGGCGGGGTCTCTCCGGACATCTCGGGCACCGTCTGCGGCTCCTCCTTCAGGGAGCGCAGCCGCGGGTGCGGCGTGGCCAGCTGCTGGTCCATGTGGTTGTGGTGGGACGGCTGTGGGTAGCAGGACGGCGGCTGCCTCTCGTTGACAGCTCCCGGCTGCACAGACCGGTTGAAAGTGCCCAAGTTGGTGTACTCCGGCGGCTCGGAGCGCACCGTGCAGCTGTAGGGCATCTCGCCGCTCTCGGGCGCAGCCGGGCCGGATGTCGCGTCAGGGGGGCCGGCGGGTATCTGCTGCTGATAGTGGAGCTCGGCCAGGGCTCTCACAAACCCCTCGGCAAACCCCTCCTGCTCGTCGGTGGTGTTCTTGGGACACAAGAACTGGGTCGGGGTGGGAGTCGTCAGCCCGCTGCAGGACTGGATGATTAACCTCTCCAGCTCAGGCGAAGCCAGCTTCAGTAAGCCCACGTCGGGGGACGTCAGGATGTCCAGGGCCTTGGAGCTCAGCTGGGGTTTGAAGTTTTTCGGGTCGTTCAGATTGAGGGTCATTGTCTGTTTGAGGGTTTTGGGGTTGAAGCCGTACACCCTGGCCCCGTCAGAGGTGGCAGCATTCACGGCTTCTTCGTAGAAAGTCGCTTCCATTTTTCGGGACATAAAGTTCGTGTCACCGTGAGGCTTGTCTCCGTTGGCAGATAGTCCAGGGGCGGCTGTTTACATGGGTCCTGCGGCTCTCAGCTGCCTGGTGATGGAGTCCGCCTATTGTCGAAGTTCAACTCACTTGACAACTTTGTGTCCCGAGAAAACTTTTCTCTTCTGGTCCGTCCGACCGTGGATTTAAAAAACAAAACGCTGTTCTCCCGCCGCAAGAGCTACTTCCTCTGACCCGAGGAGTCCTCTTAGATTCCCTCCTTCGGTAAAACAAGAAACGACGGCTGAATTTGGTTAATACTTTCTATCACTTCCAACGTGGAGAGGAACTTTATCCACCTCTAAACTGCAGCTCCACTGAAAATAACAATGATGTCATTTCTACGGTCTCTGATTGGCTGGAAATGATTCGGTAGGCGGGGTTTATCGACTGACATGCTGGTTGCTCTGACAACCGGCCATATTCCCGCCCCCCGCGATGGTTTATGGGATTAGGTAATGCAGACAGTCGGAGCAATGTACTCTGGGATTACGTATGTGTTTTTGAATATTTAGTTACCCGCTCAATTAGTAGCTGCGCTCCCTAAAAGATTATCTCCCACAAGAACAAATCCTCAAATCAATCACCTATGAATGCCATGTATTAAGATTCATAACAGGATTTATTTATATAGCCGTATAATACAGTGTTTTAATTTAACCAATTAAAGTCCAACAATCTCCTGTAATAGATCAATCGCTACTTTTTAAAGTATGGTTTGTTCAACGTTTGAGCGATATGACGTCACATCTTCAATGTGATCTCTCTCCATTTGTCTGAATCTCAAAGATATGTCACTGAAATATGTTCAGACCATGTAAAGAAGCACTGTTCTGTATTTAGGACGCTTTAAAACCAATGTTGGATAGTCTCACATAGCCTTAATATTTATTTAACAGAGTAAATAAATGATATGATTACTTCTTTCCTGTTTGGTGGATTTTCATCTTGATCATTCTGACAGTGGGCGACACAGTGTGCAGTGGTTAGCACTGTCGCCTCATAGCAAGAAAGTCCCACGTTCCTTGTGTGTGGAGTTTCCATGCTCTCCCTGTGTCTGTGTGAGTTCTCTCCAGGTACTCCAGCTTCCTCCCACCTCCAAAAATATGCTGAGGTTAATTGGCTATTCTGAATTGCCCATTGGTGTGAATGGTTGTCTTTCTCTGAGATGAGCGTCCGCCCGGTGGCAGCTGTGATCAGCTCCGGTAAGACCGCGGCCTGTTCTCTTAAATCAAAGTTCCGCACAAATATCCAGCATCTGTAATTACTAGTCAATTACTTAACATCTAATCATCTGCAGTGAACCGTTAAATGGAAAGGGGGAAAATTATACAGTGCATTGATGCAGCACTGTAATCTAAGTTAATGTTTCAGTTCAAAGATTTCACCTTATTTACAATGACAGTTTTACAGAAATAGGTGGTGTTTGCTTGTGCAAGTGCTTTAATTGCAAAACCGTATTCATCTGCAGGATATGTTTTCCTCATAGTCTGGACTCCACTCAGGGGTATTCATGGAACCTTGCTTACAACTGCAGGCAGCTGCAGTCCAGTGTGTCTGTCTCCTCCATTGTATTATTCAACATGCTCTCCTTAAGCCAACTATAAATAAGTTAACAGCTTTAGGCAGCCTGGGAGAGCCACAGCAGTCTGAGGTCAACTCTCTTGAGATGACATTTTGTCCCTCCAATGCAGCCGTGCAACACCCACCTGGAAATATTTGACACCCTCAAGTAGAAATGCAGCACTTGGACACATTCTTAAACTTTGGTATCTAATGTTGCAGCTGCAAGTGAAGACAATGTCCATTCTCTTGTGGCTCACAAATCATGTATGTCCTTCCTTGTGTTTTTCTATCTTCTCACGCAGAAGAGCTTCTTATCTAACGCAACCACTTTCGAAGACACTTAACTCTCCATTTCTTCATTTGTGCACCTGTGTGAGACCCACCAAGGAGTATTTTCAAACAAGCTTTGTGCCCCAGCTGTGCTTCCTGTCTCTCTGTCAGTATTTCCCCTCTGCTTTTCTGACGGGGTCCCCTTTTGATAACAGGACTTTTGTCCTCCCTGCCTGGGCCAGCTGTTTTCACTGTGGTTCCACTGCAGTCCATGGCTGAGTTGTCCAGAGGTGGGACGGAGCAAAGACTACGAGGGAAGCGCAGATATACTATATATGCATATGTTGATGTATCGACACAGTGAAGCAGTGAAGTTTTGATTTACCATCAAGTATAGAGGACCACCCATGCAGACACAGAGAAAGAGACAGAAGAGATTTCAAACAACGTGGATGCAGTGTTTGTTGAAGACCATCTGTTTCTTCCTGTCCTGCTGCTCGGTTTTCTCTGTACTCCATCTCTTTTCCTCTTTCCTGGTCTAAACACCATGATCACAGCAAGAGGTCATTTTTTCTTGCAGCTGCTTTGGTGTAATACAACAGAATGATGGGACCAGAGGAGATGCCAGCATGTTTATGACGAAGAAGTTCTTCGTCAGAGTCCCAGAGTGCCCCCACAAACATGCATCACTTTAACTTATTATTATTTAAAATGATTGTCTTCCTCTTATTCAGCTCACATTTCAGTGGTCATAAAATGTATGAAAATATTTTGAAGGAAAAAATCATACTTAAGAGACATTGCGTTCTCATGTCATGTCACACAGAGTGCTTTCTGTACCTATACCGTTTCTGTAGCGCGATCTTTCCATTAATTAGTTTTGTAGCCAAACTGTTAAAATTCATTTTTCACCACAACTTGGGGGATGTTGTGGGTTTGTTCAAAGTTGACATGGTGCCACTTTAAGAAGCTTTCTGATGAGGATGTCATTGCACATCGCCCATTTGGTTGTTGGAAGCGAAGGAGGTTAAGATCACTGCAGTTGTCACATGTTGACATATTGCTTCCCCTGATGACCCCTGATGACCCCTGACAGCCGGTGGCCCAGAGTCAATACTCACTCACCAGCCTCTGTTTACTCCGAATGTTCTTTTCCTTCCCCTCACTGACCAAATAAACATGGCAGACGTTTTTGCCATCAATGTTCTACAACTAGTATAATATTAGTCAAATAATCGAAAAAAGGATAATTGACTGGAAAATCTGTTGGAACTGGGTTTTCAATTGTGAAAACTCACCAGCAGCAGAAACGACACAGATCCTGGATTGTTAGATTTATACAGGAATATTAGTAGATTTTGAGACCTGAAATTGTAAAGAATTTCCTAAATCAACGCATAAATATGTTTATATTCATGACACAGTAGCACTTTAACATCTATAATTCTTTACGGAGGAAGTGTTCAGAACCTTGTGGGGTTCAGCGGGATAACGCGTCATCGTCCTTTTTTGTCCTCTTTCGCCTTCCGTTCTGAAATCCCGTCTCCGGCACAAAGTACGATTTTCTGCAACTTACCACTGATGTTTTCTGCTCTGGAATCGATTTAAATCATCTGGTAGGTTCAAAGATACTCTGATGAATCGATAATACGTGTTCGATACGTCTGGTCATGTCTGTTACGGTATTAAAGTCTTCGTACGAGCACAATATTAGTGTTCGTTATTCGGGACTCGCAGCAGTGAGTCGTGCTGTTGAACAAGTTAAAGCATCCAAAGCTGAAGATACAACGATATACACGCGTGTATACCCGTGTTTGCTGTGTAGTTGGGAACAGTGGCAGTGTGCTGTGGTTTCTAATGCCCTCCCACGTCCCCACAGCAGCCAGCGGCCATGGCTCAGGTCTTCTACGTGGGAGTGGACGTGGGCACCGCCAGCGTCCGAGCTGCTCTGGTGACCAGGGAGGGTTTGTTGAAGAGCTCTGCAGAGGAACCCATCAGCATCTGGGAACCCCAGTCTGACCACTACGTCCAGTCCTCCACCGAGATCTGGGAGAAAGTCTGCACAGTGGTCAAGGTTGGAAGGTTTCTGAATACAACTTCTGAATATAAGGTCATCTGGGTCTGACTGAAGGTCTTTGTTACCCACAAAAACCAAAAAAAAGAAAAAAAAAAAATCTCAATCTATCAGAGGAATGGACAAACATACAGTGTCTGGATGGACAGAACACACTAGATTCCCATTTGTTACACAGGGCAAGTAGAAGACACAGCATTTACTGTATTAACTGTATTTACAACTTTTATATCCATATACACAACAGAATAAAACCAAATAGTAAAGCTATATAATTAGAATATGTGCCTGTCGGTGTATACAGAGCATGCAAGTCGAACCCGGGACCTTCTTCCTGTGAGGTGACAGTGCTACCCACTCCACCCTGTGTCGCCCTGATGTATTTATGTAACTGTGGATGACGACATGTTCTTTGACTACAGTTTTCAATCCGTTTCAGGAAGTTACAGGGGGTGTGGAGAGGAGTCAGGTACGAGGGATCGGCTTTGACGCCACCTGCTCTCTTGTGGTTTTGGACAAAAGGTTCCAGCCAGTTGCAGTGAACGCAGATGGTAAGTTTTGGTGTCCAGTCCTCCGTCACATCACTTCACATCCAGCAAACAGAGCAGCATGTAAGAACAGACTTGAGGTTCATGTTGTGAAGGATCAGTCGAAGCTGTCAGATTGGTTCAAGAATCATCTCCTACACCTTATTTGTCTGCATGGAGGAAGAAACAAGAACTAAACAGAGCTAATATGGCTGCTTATTTTGTCCTTATCTAATGCAAAGTATTGATCTGTGACTGTTACCTGTTTTTCCTGTCCTCCACAAGAAGGTCACAGGTCACAGTCAGCCAAAGAACTGATAACCTGGAGCTGCTGGTGGACGCGGGGTCAGGACCTAGATCGTCTAATCTCTCTTTAGAACACCCACCTCTCCTCTCCTGGTCTCTCCAGGTGACGCACACAAGAACGTGGTGATGTGGATGGACCACCGTGCTGCGCAGCAGGCCGCCCGCATAACACACACCGGCCATGAGATCCTCAGCAGGGTGGGTGGGGTCATGTCACCAGAGATGCAACCCCCAAAGCTGCTCTGGCTCAAAGAGGTGAGAGGTGAGCGGAGGTCAGAACCGGTGGCTGTGTGTTCCTTTTGCTTGTCAGGCAGGTCAGCATGTTTGGTGTCATTTTTCACCTTCTACTGGCTGACGGACGGATTCTTCCAAACATTCCAACAAAGTACTTTGGGGTTCAGTAGCTGCACATGCTGGTACGGCTACTTCTTCTTCTGTGTCTTCTACAGAATCTACAGGAAAGCTGCTGGAACAGAGCCGCTCACTTTTTTGACCTTCCAGACTTCCTGTCTTGGAAAGCAACAGGCTGTTTGACAAGGTGATTCCTGATGCTGTTTCATACATGCATACATAGAAGAGTTGGAGGTTCACTGATGGTGAGCTTCTTTTAAAATACAGTGTCTTCTCTAATAACACATTAAAGCCCTCTTCTGCATTGTCCAACAGATCCTTATGCACTCTGGTGTGTAAGTGGACGTACTGTCCTCCACACGGATGGGACGCCAGTTTCTGGACGACCATTGGGCTGGAAGACCTTTTGGAAAACAACTTTTCCAAAATAGGTAAATCATAATGGACTTGTGGATTTTCATGGATGAGAGTAAATGTTTAACAAACTTTTCTTTCATTTCGTATCATCCAGGCAGCGCAGCTTGTTCTCCAGGGAGCACACTTGGTGACGGTCTCACCCAGGAGGCGGCAGCAGATTTGGGCTTGGACCCAGGAACTGCAGTGGGTGCTTCACTCATCGATGCTCATGCTGGAGGTGTGGGTACGTCGTCCACAGCAGGTCCACTGAATCCCACCGACCGCAGCACTATGTAACATACGCTGCAACAGGAAGTGTGTATGTACGCATCGTTGTCCGGTAGCTACAGCGCGTTGCAGCTACACATCATATTATGGATGAGGTGACATTTTAGAGACGATGTTAAGATAAGCTGAACCAGAGAGGCACAAAGTGATGGAGATGTCGCCATCTCCACGTTCAGCGTGCAAACAAACAAGCTTGTTAACGTTTCCTTGACATGTGTCCTGAAAAAGGCTTTGAATGATCTAATCTTAGGGGGTCGCGTAGTTTCAAACTAACTCAGTGTCTGATTTGCTGCTGCTGACTGGTAGCTACAGTACTGTGTAGCCTGTGTCGCTAATGGTGCACACGGGAAAACTGCCACACACGTAAATACACACACACACACACACACACACACACACACACACACACACACACAAAGCTCATCAAATCAAACCACTGCATGCCTTTACAGAAACCACAAATAAAAAGAACCAGGCCCCATCTGAGTCGTAACTGCTGAACTGTGTTTCCTACTTTTGAAATGAAATACTAGACTAATATGTAAGTACATAAAGGTAGATCTGTGGACACAGTTCTAGATTTATGTACATATTTACACGTTTTTTTTGTTACTAACAGACACAGATTCTAACGTCACAATATGTTCAAATTCAGCAATCTTGGTTCACATTTGATATACTACTGCGTATTTACAGATCAGATTACACACACACACACACACACAAACACACACAGATTTAGACACTCATAATCAGTCAAAGTCAGAACACCAGACCCCACGACCATCTGGTTTTAGTCTGTGAGTTAAACTGTTGGTGAACTCTGCCCGTGACCTGAGCTGCTCTCACATTGTTGGATCAGTCAGAGGTTAGAACACTAGCAACAACACAAGAGCTCGTAGTTTCTGAACATGTCACAGTGATGCAGACCCCCCCACACCCCTGAGCACAATCCAACCGTCCGACTGTCACTCCAATAAGCTCGACAAACATTATTCCAGCAGTTAGTGTCAGTGGTGAATAATATCTGACCGCGCTGACTGTAAACTTTAGTTCTACACCAAGAGTATGTCTCAGAGAGACACATGGAAAAAAAGTAATCAACTCCAGTACAAATTCCACTGATAAATCTGCTCCTTCCAGGTGTGATAGGTGCTGATGTCACAGGTTTTCACCTGCCATGTGAGAACCAGCCAATCACGTCACGCATGGCGATGATCTGTGGGACGTCTTCCTGTCACATGGCGGTGAGCGATTTACACAGTTACACATCATCTGGGTGAGTGTTTTCAAACACCAGCCGCAACTCTCAATGTACCAATGCTGGGATGTTGTCGATAACAGATGAGTGATGGGAATTCTACTCCTTTACTGAGCATGAGCTACCTGTGTGTGTAAAACAAACCGCTTTTCCAAAGGATTCACCCCCTTTGCTCTCAGACTTTGAAACGCTCCATAGCAGTTTTGTTCTTTTTCACTTAACTTTTCCACAAATTCAACAAAGCAATGTGTGGGTGTGTTTAAGTAGCTTCTAATTTGCCCCCACAAGGGACAATTAGGTCTGAGTGAAGAGGAAACATTCACAGAATATGCATGAATATACATGAATGAAATCAGACTCCACATTTGTATCCTGGATGATTTCCCGTCGTCAAAGGTAGAATGACGCGCGCCACCTCCGTCTATAATGGGTCAACTGCACGTTAAATTTGATTAAAATAATTAGAGTATTTAGTAATGCTTTTATTTTGTAGGCATGTATAAGTGGGCAGGAAAGGGACATGTTTATTTACCAGGGCAAGAGAGGCATGGTGTTGGTGTTTGTCTGCTGGTGAGAAATAAATCAAAGGAACATGGACAATGGATTTATTTGTCTCTTTTTTCACTGTGTAAATCTGGCTAATTTCCCAGGTGTCTCAGTGGCCATTTGATTTTAAATGTGTGAGTTTACAGCAAATAGCTACTACAAATAGTATAATAAATGATGTTTTCTGGTGATGAAAAGATGATACTTCTTCGTCTGTCATCTTATTTCACATTTGCAGTGGATGGAGCGCCTCTGGTGCAGCGTTCAGCCCCTCACAACGTTTTGTCTGTTTCAAATAAGTCCGACTGCGACTGTTTCAGATCAGCAAGAAGCCTCTGTTTGTGCCGGGCGTGTGGGGACCCTGTCTGTCCGCCATGGTGCCCGACATGTGGCTCAACGAGGGAGGTCAGAGTGCCACGGGAAGGCTGGTCAGTCCGCTGAGCCGCTTCACTAATGGCTGACAAACGTACACGAGCTGACGAGCCCCTGCTCGTCACGCTTATGACCGATATCGGAGACAGATTACACATCTCCCTGGTGTCGGTGCACCGAAAGTAAAACAGATGTTGTCAACACATCTGGCTCCACTGGGGACAAGCTGTGTGTCTCCGCGACAGTAAAGGAGAGGGATCAGAGGTTATCTTTAATTATCAGTGGTTAATGTCCCTTCTGTGACACCTGAGATGGTTGAAGGTTTTTGATAAGATACAAATATTAAGTTCCTGTTTTTCAGAATTTGGCCTTTAGGTCTTTGTATGACCTTAATGTTCATCAGCTGACATATGAATTAACATTAATTAACAAATAAATGATGAACAGTGCCAAAAACCTTCATTTGATCACAGTGTCCTCTTTCCTCCACTTCTCTGTGTAACCCCGCGCTGCTCTCCCCCGTCAGATTGACCACATGGTGAAGGGCCACGCCGCCTACGCCCAGCTCAAGGAACAGGCGCAGCAGAGGTTAGCTGGCTGGCTTTAAAAAAACATTTGAGCACAGCTGTCCTCCTGGTTCAGCTGACATATAATAATGTTTTTGAAGCTTCAGTGAGATTAGAAGCTTGGTTAGGTTGTGGGTTGTGGATTAGAACTGAAAAAACCCATGAAATCAGTGTTTGACAAACACCTGTGTTTAAATGCATTATGGCTGCTTTTCATTGAGGTGTCATCAGACTCGTCTTGTTCCTTCTGCCAAAACCACATGTATATCATGAGCAACACGCCTTCGCTTCTTCCCACCGTACGAAAATAAAGTCAAAAGATGCCTCGTTGAGCTGGTGACATCATTTAAAACTAGGGTCCCCGAGCCTGTGAGTCTCAGTTAGTCTCATCTTGGATGTACAGTCTGTGAGCCAGAGAGCTGATCCATCTCTGACAGACAGAGCAGTGATTGAAGTCCCACCACTTATTTTACTACACTTCCTACTTTTTATGGCATCAAATACCTTGGAAACAAAACATATTTGCGTTAAAATCAATTCCAACCCGTTTGGGGGGCTTGTACTTCTGGGAGAAAGCCTTTGTTTGGCTTCATAACTAATATTTTCTCATTCTGTGTTTTTAATTTCCTGGCTGTCCTTTTCCCCCAGATGTCCTTTCACTAGTGAGAACATCTACCACTATCTGAACAGCCACTTGACATCAATGACTAAGTGGCGTTCGGCCGTTGACCTGCTGGGCTCTGACCTTCACGTGTGGCCCGACTTCCATGGAAACAGGTCGCCCCTGGCTGACCCCAGCATGAAGGGAATGGTAAGAGGACACGGATGCAAGCTAAATAGGACATAACAGAGTGTCTTGGATTATTTAATCCACTGGATCATATGTGGAGAGAAACTAACTTCTCCTGCAGAGCTGCATTTCATTTCTGTTATGCATATTTTGGTGATATGTGTAACTATTTAATGTCTGATTCAGTCACTCCTCACAGCAGAAAAGGAACAACATACCATTGTCGATCAGCAAATAAATTCAGTCATCAGTTATAAAAAACAGAATGGATAATAATAATAATAATAACAACAATACTTATTATTATTGTTATTATTATTTACTGAATCTTTAATTTTCTCTAATTGTATTTTATTACTCTTGGCAAGAACCGGCATCCCAACAATGCTGAATAATACTGGTTATGTCTGTCAATACCAAGTACCAACTACTGAGATCAGTCACTGTTTCCATGTTAATGATTTCTTATGTTTATTATTTAATGTGACATCCCTCCTTCTCCTCTCGCAGGTGATCGGACTTTCTCTTTCTCAGACGGTGGATGACTTAGCTTTGCTCTATCTAGCCACTATTCAAGCCCTCGCTGTGAGTCTGCAGCGATTTACGTTTCCAACGATTTCCTCTAAATCTCCTTCCTTCCATCTTATGAAGATGTGCACTTGTTTTCTCGTAGCTTCAGTGCTTTTGTTTGGTTTCAGCTCGGTACTCGTCACATTCTCGAGGCCATGAAAGAAGCAGGGCATGACATCACAACCCTTTTCCTGTGTGGAGGTTTGAGCAAAAACGCGGTGTATGTTCAGATTCACACCAACGCCACAGGTACATAATAATACAGTTTTGATGTTGTGAATACAAACATTCTAGAAAAGACAAAACTTGACATGTTAATTACATTTTCCACCATCACCACTGTCAGGACTTCCTGCGGCGTTACCAGACCAGATGGAGGCTGTGTTAGTCGGAGCAGCAGTTCTGGGTGCATGTGCATCTCAGGACTACAGCAGCATACAGGTAAACACACAGATTACAATGTTCTGACCGGAACAGTATACCTGTATACGTAGGCCATCAACGACACATTTATGTTGATCTGAAATAACAATGTTCACATTATAATAATAATAAAATTCATATAACAATGATAATAATATGAAATAATACTAAGAATACGGTTCCATCATACTGTGACCACAGTTAAAAACTGTAAACGTCCTGAGTGTATTGAAATTACTGAAATGTGCATTGTCTCTAATAGGATGTTTGTGGTAATTTGATGGAAAATATGAGAAGCATATCGTTGTGAAACTTTTGAAAGATTTTTTTTTTTAAAAAAAAACAAACAAAATCAAAGCAGTATCTTCCTTTAAAATGGCTCAAGGATCTATTGGGTACTCCATTTCCCACAATGCATCACCATCTTATGTCTTCTGATGAGAACATTGGTGAGGTCACTGGATATGAATGAATTAATGGATAAAAAAGTACAAACAAATAAATAATAAGAATTCAGTGATATACATTATTGTTTCATTTATATTAGCAAAGCTTAATGTGTTGTTGAATCAGACTCACTGCTTCCCCCTGCTGGTCAATACTGATATATACACATATTGTACATACTGTATACTGTATATACATACATACAAACACACACACACACACACACACAAAGGTCAAGTTATCATCCCTTCATGTCTTGGCACCAGAGCTCATAGACAGAGAGGATGTTGAGCCTTTAAGCCTGATACGCTAAAAATAAGACGTTACTGTTTGGACTCGGCTGCACCTGTCGACCCGTTTCCCAGTGTTCCTGCAGCAGGGAGTTGTTTTGTCTGACGTGTCTGTGCTGTGTTTGACAGGGCTTTAGACGGCAGAGGCCCTGCACTGAATATGTTTTTAGTTTCAGCTGCACTGAAACCGCTGCAGTCCGCTGCTGCTCACCACAACTGGGTCAGAGCTGGCCCAAAGTGAACGTGCACAACATGATTTATTGAGTGGTATTTTCTCTGCTCTTCATGCTTTAGGAGGCGATGGGGAAGATGGCTAAAGTAGGAAAAGTTGTTCAGCCTGACCCCAAACTCCAGAGGTGAGTCTCAGTATAAATATTACTACTTACGTGATCTGAAATATGAAAACATAATTAGATACAAGCTTGAATGCCTTTACTGTCCCCATTTGTTCATGTCATACTTTTATCACATTAAAACACATCTTTTACAGTGTTTTATGCTGTCGTCGAAGCACTTTGTAATGTTTCATTCAGAATGTGCTCTATAAATTAAGTTTATTATGATTATTGTTTTTCTTTCCGGCCTCTTTGTCTCTCATCTTAATGTTTTGTGATAGTGCATAAATAAGTACAGTATATTTAGACGACAACATGTCATTGTTTTACTATCTAATTCATAACTCATTTGACATTGTCACACTGAATACCTAGCTGGATGTATCTTTTCCAGCTTCTACCAGAGGAAGTACGACGTGTTCCTGCGTATGATGGCCCACCAGAGGGAGTGCCAGGCCCTGATGAACCGGAGATGACGGTGGCGGAGGATTTAAAAGGACAAATACACACACTGGATTAGAGTACGGACATCAGACGTCTGAAGAATGTGGAATAAACCCAGGGTTTCTGGGTAGCATGTCAGCTTTCCATCTGTTCTTTCCTCCGTTGGAGTTCTGCCCTTCACATGTCAGCAGTGTTTCTCCCTCAACTCAAAGTCTATTGAACACTGTCTGCAGACGCATTCCTGATAAATAATTCACGTAAACACGTTTCTTTCTCTCTAAATTAACCGTGCCATGGTACATAATTCAGCCTGCTTCTCCTCAGTAGTGACACACATTTTAAAAATGAAGAACAAAGAATTTGTTTTAACTCCACGTCCCGTTTGCCAATGTCCCTAAATACTCCGTGGTGCGGAGCCTGCAGCTCCCAAGGATCACAGCTGATAAGCCCGGCCCTGATGGGTCCATCCGACCAGTAGAACGCTAAATCCTACACAGCTGAGTTAACAGTCAGCTGCTGCAGGTCGGTCTCACTCGGAGCTGTCGGAATATACATCATCCTGTTTGTCTTATCGACCTTTTAATCATAGACAAACTGCTGCTACTGATCACCTTAATGAAGGTTTTCTTCAGAGCCGCACTTAGAAACAAGGAACAACCTTTTTTGTTGTTGCTTCCGCGCTCGAAAAAATCTTATATCAAACAATACAAGACATGAAAGTCATGCAAAGATGCATCAAACTAACGGTTGTTTAATGACATTAAGTACAGCATGATCCAGTCCTCCTCTCATTCAACATGGGCTTCCACGATTTAATACCTTCAAACATTAACAGTAAATGGACGTTTTAACTAGAATTGCCCCCCCTACACACACAGGTAACCATAGGTAGTCCCATTTTTATGACAGACAGCCGCAGGACCCTGACGTGCTAAATGGAACAGTACTGTTGTGAACTAGACGTGAGTTTAACCTGCAGCAGAATGACACAGGTACCGAGGAACCGTTACAGCGGATTAATCCAGAGAATGAGAGGTGGCAGATCCTCACAGGAACAGGATGGAGGGACTGCTGGGATCAGATGGGCCCTCTATCTTACTGCTGAGGTGTGTAACGCAGGTACTTCCTCCCAGAGGGCAAGTCTTTGGTATAAACTCCAGCGGGGAACAAAGAGGCAGCCTCCTCCTCAGACAAGCTGGGAGCGACCATCACGCAGTCTCCAGGCTGCACGAGGACACAAACACATGGTGTTTGTAAGAAATCAGAAATGTCCCCACAGTGGAGTCAAATCCATCGTTTTGGTCTCTGATGCAGTTTGGGAAACAGCATGTGGTGTGTGTGTGTGTGTGTGTGTGTGTCTGCTCGGGGACTGGGTGCTAACTGACAAACCTTTCCTGCCGTGAGTTGCAGCGAGTCCACCACACGCAAGATCTCATCAAAGTTGCGTCCTGTGGTCGCCGGGTAGAGAAGCGACAACTTCAGCCTTTTGTCAGGTCCAATAATAAACACCTGAGGAGAGCAGATGAGAGTAGAAGTATCTTGAAGCCTGTGTGTGTGTGTGTGTGTGTGTGTGTGGAGACACTCACGCAGCGGGCCGTGAGCGGCAGGCCGTCTTTGTCCTTCTCATCTGCGTCCAGCATGCCCAGGGCCATGGCCAGCTCCCGTCTGCTGTCTGCTATGATGGGGAAGGGGAGCGAGCAGCCAGCTGATTCCTCACCGTTGTACGCCAGAATGTCCTAGTTGGTGTGACGAGACACAGCTTAGTCGACGCCGCATGATCAGCCCTTCTCCGACTTATACCGAATGTATGAATCAAAACGAAACCCAAGATCTGACTGAGATCGTTGGAAAAACAGACAGGACTCCTCACAGTCTGATTTTGAACTCTTCTTTCAACCCACTGCTTTTGATCGCCTCTAGTGTGTTGATCTTCCACTGTCAACAGGCGGATGTCCGGGTACAACCTGGACGAGTCACCAGCTCATCACAGGGACACATGAAGGACAGACAGACATTCACACTCACACCCACAGACATTTCAGAGTGACCAATTAACCTTGGCAAGCTTTTGGAGGTGGGAGGACGGGACCATCTCGCCATGAGGCGACAGTGCTAACCACTGCACCACCGTGTTGCTCCTTATTCTGTTTATCTGTGTTAGTTATTTTGTGTTTTATCGTCTGCAACACAGACCTTTCCTTTGTTAAAATCATGCAATATCAAAGTGGACTGGATTGGAAAAACGAGTTGAATGAACAGTAAATCAACAGTGTGGAAACATTTCATTCAGTTCCTGTTACAGTTTTACCATGTTGTCATTAGATCCTCACAAGATGACCGATTAACCAAAAAACAGTCAACAATATGACGGGATGAGATGAATATCAGTCATCCATGTGAGTCCTGGTCACCCTGCTTCAGATTCTGAAGTTCTGAGAATCGGACCTTTGTCCAGCCGTGGTGGTCCTCCAGGGGGTCAATGGACAGCGCCATCATTTTGACACCACGTCTACTGAACTCTTGGCTCAGTCTGGCAGCTCGGCCCAGTTCTGTGGTGCAAACCGGCGTAAAGTCTCTGGGGTGGGAGAGCAGGATTCCCCACCTGAAGTAAAAACACAGACCTGGTCACAGACCGCTCTCATCTCACCAACACTTGTTGCTGGTGAATGATGGGGGCTCAAACGCTGACAGGATGCGACCTTTCTCTCAGCCAAAGCTTGAAACCGACGATGGCTGTAAACAATTCCTTTCTCTCAAACACTACAGGTTGTGCAGCAGCCACCCTAGAGCTTCTGGAATGATCTCTGCATATATCAGACTTGATGTGGTCTGGTCTGGAGGAATCTTTTAAACACGTCTGACATGTGATACAAACTAACCTAACCAATGTCCAATGATCTGCACCCAGTCTCATGACGCAGTCCATCAATACCCAGCAGCAAAAGTCATTATATGTGAACAAACGTACGATTCACCGAGGAATTCATGCAGATGAATCTTGCCAGTGGTGGTCTCGGCTTCAACGTCAGGAAACACATCTCCGAGCAGCAGTCCTGGCATGTTCACAGTGACAGTGGAGGCGTTTCACACAGCACATCTCATCACCGAAGTGAGACGAAACTGAAGTTTCCGAAGCTTCCGATTCGCCGATAGGGGGGATTCAAGGGGGGAGCGACGGTCGACGCTGATTTTTCGTTCTCTATCGAAATACGTATTAAATCTATGTACAATTAGCTGGATGAATTAAAACGTTATAATTTGAATTAAAACCAAAATGTGATATGTATTATGGCCATAAACTAAGCTGATTTCTGCCCTATTTAATTTACCAAATATTTGAGCTAGACCTGAGCAAACCTGAACTGATTTGTTCCTCAGAGGTGGTAGTTGTCTAAAAACATGCTTTCTGATTTGTAAAACATTTATTCTATTTGTGAAAATGCAATAAAGGCAGATTTCAGAGATGACTAAGAGGCAGATTCTTTCATCTGAACGAAGTCTTCTGGTCAGCCCACTGTTCTTCTGACCTGTGGTGCGTTCAGGACCCAACGTTCAACGTAACTCCTCAACAACGTTGAACCCAGTTTTAAATGAAGGAAAACTTATCAATGCCTGTGTGTGTGTGTGTGTGTGTGTGTGTGTGTGTGTGTGTGTGTGTGTGTGTGTGTGTGTGTGTGTGTGTGTGTGTGTGTGTGTGTGTGTGTGTGATCATGTGACCAAAGCTGCCCTGGTCAAGCTGGTGACGTTTCATTCCGAACCTGCAGTGATCCCAGTGTGCTGCTCGCTCCAGGAGAGTGGAACGTTTTATGAGGACAAAATACAATGTCCTCACCGGTGTCCAGACGCAACAGTTGTCGTGGAGGTCAGTGTGGAGGCCGGGCATCATCTGAGTGCCATGTCCGCCGCCGGGCCTCCAGCTGTTCTTACTTCGGCCATGGAGCGCAGACAGAGGAGTTTTCCGTCAGCCTGAACCAGCCCATGTTCACCGTGACCCTCCGGTTCCTGCTGGCGATAGATCTGTGGCTGTCCAAGCGGCTCGGCGTGTGTGCCTTTGAGGAGTCTCCGTGGGGCGGCATCCGGCCTCTGGTGCGGCTGATGGAGCTGTCCGGACACGCCATCCCGTGGCTGGCCGGAGCTCTGTACTCGCTTCTCCGTGGAGAAACTACGGCGGAGCAGGAGGTCATGCTGAATCTGGCTCTGGGTGAGCGAGTGTGTGTGAATCTGAGCTGTCATCTGGCCACTTAAGTCAATATTCACCTACCCAAAACACCGCGTGCAGATTTAATTTGACTAAATGGAGCAGATTCGGGACTTCATATCAGATTTATCACTACATTGACATCTTAATCGTGCGTAATTACGCACACTGAATTTGTGCCAAATCCAAATGAAAGCTTTCAGGAGGCACCCGTAATTAATTCAGGGGTTTCAAGCAGACGTGCGTGACCTAACTTTGACCTAAGTACAAGCCATCATAGTTTATGGAGTCCTCCATCACTGCGCCTCCGGACATTGTGCGCGCTCCAATGACCGAGATCCAACCATCATGGCGGCGATGCTGCAGCTATTGACTGACATGCACGCGACACACGCGAGTCTACATTAGCACGTATGGATTCTATCCCTCGTGGAGCCTGGTGCTGTTTCCGTGCCATCAGATATTCCTGGAACACGGCGGCTGTCACCGGTGTCAGCGGGGGATTGACTCCAGATCAGATGGATGGGAGGATGCTGGGTGACGGTGTGATGGAAAATCCCCAAATACCTTTGCCTTTGCCTGAAATTCAACAACAATGTTTGTATTGTTGCATCCATTCCGTGGAAGTATTATTTAGTCGTAGTATTTGTTTCGAGTTTAGTTATCATTCACAGGCTGTAAAGCAGACACTAAGCAGACTCCGCCACATGTAAGTGTGTCAGTGTTTAAATCCCACAAGTCAGTTAAGTCAGTTGTGAGGTTTGAACAAGGTGCCTTTCTTTCCTCCTCACAGCTCTGCTCTTGGACCTCCTGCTGGTCAGAGTGGTGAAGACCCTGGTCAGACGCAGGACACCTGCCCAGAACCGCACAGACATCCTCTCCACCTTCTTCGTGGAGCGCTACTCCTTCCCCTCAGGCCATGCCACGCGGGCGGCCATGTGTGCCCGCTTCCTCCTAACCCAGCTGGTGGACACCAACGCCATGCGAGTGCTCGTGTTGGCCTGGGCCGGCCTGGTGAGTCTGTCCCGGCTGCTGCTGGCCCGGCATTACGTGACAGATGTGGGCTTCGGTTTGGCGATGGGATACTGCCAGTACAACTTAGTGGAAAGACTGTGGGTGACCTGGGACTGCCTGCAGGACCTGCTGCTCTTGAGAGTGCAAGAAAGACTCAGCAGGGTTTACGGAGGACTCACGATGGCAGATTGGAAGCAGTAGGAGATTCTAGAATGTGTCATTCAAAACAAATCGTCAAACAATTTATTTATTACTGACTGTGTTCACTGTAGTTGTTTATCTGCATCTACTTCCATCTATAGTTGCTTTATGCTTTTATTTTTTTATTTTAGAAAAAAAAATTGCATGATTATTCTTTGGGGTTCAGCAGTGTTGAAGGAAAGAATCGTTTCAAAGAGCCAGCTGTGTGCAAACCACAGTTCCTGTCTGAGACGAGTCTGGTATCTCATCAGGGGAATGTGGCTTTGCACTGAGCTCTCACAATCCGCTGTAGGTTTAGTATATTTATCTGAACACTGGTGTGTGTGTGTGTGGGGGGGGGGGGCGGACTCCCGCAACCAAGTTTCCATCAGCTGTTTCCGAGTCTCCTGACTGACAGAATTCATCTCATCTCCTCTTACAGTGTTGTTCATCCACCCCTGCTTACCATCGTCTTTCATTAACATAGCAGTGCAGTGCCTGAACCGGTCTGTGCACTTGGTGCTCTGTGAGTTTGTGTAGCTTGTGTAGCCTTTCAACATTCTTTCTATCTCGTAATTGGAACAGCGTGGTACAGTGCAGTCATAGTGCAGGTACAGACATTTGTCCACAGAGGGCAGCAAATAACAGGAGATAGACCAAACTACTGTTGGTTCCCAGCTCTGACACACAGGTCCTGTCAGTGACAAACGGAGGTGTCCATTGTCCATGGAACAGTTTCCATCACTGCCTACCTGCTACAAGTCATCTTGTTCAATTCATCTTTAAAGCAGCTATAAGATTCAAGCTCAGTCAACAGCTGTATAAAGGATCCTTCCTTCCTTCCTTCATTCATTCATTCATTCCTTCATTCATTCATTCATTCATTCATTCATTCATTCATTCATTCATCATCTCCTGCTTCCTCCAGTTACGGGTTGCGTTTATGCTGGAGCTGATCCCAGCTCTCAGCGGTGAATGTCAGGGCACCGTGGACACACGGACACGGGGAGAGCATGCAAACTCCACACAGAAAGATCTCCAGGCCAGGAATCAACCCAGGGACCCTCTGAGGTGACAGTGCTAACCACTGCTCCACCGTGTTGCCTTGGTATAATACAAACGCTTCATTAGACTTTCACAATGTGTTTAATATAACAATATTATCAAAATTACAAACAATTCAAGAATAGTTACAAGTAATTCTATCTCATCAGTGTTCAGAACTGTTATTGTAAAGACTATTTGTAGCTTTGCATATGTCTATTTCTTCATCTACACCCGAAGTTGGGACATCAGCGTTTAATTTGTTGTGTGGATTCTCAATGGAAACTGACGAATTCAGCGTCATTCACACCTGATTCACCTGGGGTTCAGTGTCTGTAACCAGATGTTTTCCAGTGACCAGAGGTCCACTGATGCTTCTGAGCCCCACTGCCTCTTCAGCCGACCCCAGACTGCGTCAGTCTGTTACGCCTTAACAACATCTGCTGGTTCGACTGCATTTGTACTCATGTAACTATAATCTGATAACGGGCTGAAAGATCATTCTTCTTTTGAACTCATATTTGTTGTCAGCATCACACTTCTCTGTAGGATGTGTGATAGATGTTTTTTAGGGCAAGCTTAAATATGACTCACACAAGTGTCCTGTTTTCTATATTTTTATTGACATTTTTAATAAAATCCACATTTATTAACAAAAATATTTCACAAATTTGAACCTCACTGCAGTTTCTAACTAAAAATGGTCAGCAGTTGTATCACACACATCTTATTTACAAAGGACATAGAAAAATAGAACCGTTTTGCGACAACAAATACATGAGGGGAGGGGGGATCGCTATTACCGAAAGAGTAGAGAGAAAGCAACAAAGTCCAGTGCCAGAAACAAACTGCATTATTACATTGTGGTTATGTAACGTGCGTCTTATGTGCACCGATTATGTGTTGTATGTTATCTGCTCAGCACGTAGCAGCCTCTGTCCTCTCTAGCTGCTGCTGTGGCTTGTCCTGCCCAGTCTGACGTCATAGGTGACCATGTGGAAGTTGTCCCAGGCGTACAGCTTCTTCTGAGCATGGTTGTAGTCCACCATGCTGTTGTAACGGTACTTGTTCTTGAAGGGCACCGTGGTCGCCCGGCCCGCGCTGCTCGCTGTGTCAAACACAAAGTTGATGGTGGTGTTGGCGGCTGTGTAACTGGCCACGGTGTACAGACGGCCGCACACCATGAACGCGTTGGCCACCGTGTTCTTCCTGATGTTGGTCTCCCAGGTCTTCATCACGTCCAGGTTCTCTCCATCCAGCTTGGAAATCACAATGGCACCCTTCGCCTTGCTGGTGCTGTAAATGGCCCACAGACCTTGTTCATCCACTGCCAGGTCGATGTCGGTGTAGCCCCCCCAGGAGTACGGGTGCTGGCCATGGAAGCCAGCATGAGGCAGGTCTCGGCGGGCTGCCAGGCTTTCAGAGGCCAGGTCGTAGCGGATCAGAGTGCGGCTGCGTTTGCGCTGGTAGTAGAGAGAACCGCGGTACACGGTTGCTCCTGTGCTCTCCACGGGTTCTGGCAGGACCAGGACCTTCATAGGGAAGCCTCGGGAGAACTGATTTATGTCTTCATATGCAAAGAGCTGTCGGACATCTTTGCCCACTGTGTCGATGCGCCACACCGTCTTGTTGGTGTAGGGGGCACCCTGGGGCTCAGGATCCTGCATCCACACTCCGTACTTTCCTGTGATACCATCGGCCTTCCTGTGCAGAACAGGATCTCCCACCGACAGCAGCTCGCCACAACCTAAGGGAGAAAGCAGGAGAGCCATACTGACGTGAGGGTGTGTTATATCTACAGCGGTGAGACACCACCACTGCAGAACAATCTTCACCTGTGAGGTTGTGATCTCCCTCAGGAAGGAGATGGGATGCTGGGACCTCGGTGACCTCGGCCTTCATCTCCTGGTAAGCAGCATTACTGAAATCGTAGGCAGGATCTGGGAAGCACAGAATGGAGGAGAAACACATGACAGAGGATATTCCGCCAGCACGCCACTGGGCGTGTGTGTGCCGCGTGTGAATGATTATTCTTGGCTGTAGTTTTTGTGTTTAAAACAATGATATACTGCTTTTAAATGCATTTATGGGTAGAGAGCCACTTAACACTCTGGTGACGTTCAGTCTAAGACCCCAGGTTCCCCCATAGTCCTCCTATTACATTTCCTGAAAACGATAGCATGCACATATATGCACACGCATGACTGACAAAGCCATAAAAGAAGAGCCAACGTCGTAAATTCCAATCCCCTGACTCAACCTGGCACAGCTTCTGCAACCTGAGCTGTTGCCCTGCAAACTTTTCTGACTCAACCACAAAGACAATCAGAAAAAATGCATGAAATAATGGATTCATGAACGTTTTCTTCGGTCTACAGGTACGTACCACTGGCTGGTCTGTGGCTGTGCGCCGCAGCAGAGGTGTGTGTGTGCAGACAGGGTTTCTGCCTGAGGGTCTCTGCCTCCTGGCCGAGCTCAGCCAGCCTCATCTGGAGCTCCAGGACCTGCCTGTTCAGACGCTCTTTGTCCTGCTGCAGCTGGTTTCTTTCCCCTGTAACTTGGGAGTAAGCTTCCTGGAGACCCTCCTCAGCATCAGCATCAACCTCACTCCCGCTATTTTTGCCTTGTTCTGCTATTAGACGGCTGACCAGAGCCTCCAGCAGGGTGAGCCGGGACAGGACTCCATCCATCTCAGGTCCACCACTGGCTCCAGGGCAGCTGGACTTCTCCGGACTGGCCACGCTGAAGGTGTAGTGGCAACGTCCAGCGTGGTCATTGGAGCGGGAAAGGAACGCTTGGTCCTCAGCCTGACTGAGCAGGGTCACGACAGACAGCAGAATAACCTGAATCCACATTCTGGAGGGTCAACGTCAATGTTTTCTTCTGGTTTTAGGAGCTTGAAATGATGTATTCTCCTATTTCGTTGTCAAGAGGAAAGCTTGACTCTTACTCTACAATTGTATATATATATTTTCAGGATCAAGTCTATGTTCTCACAAGTGTTGTGGTCAGCGCAGGTCAGACTCTGACTCCCACCAGTGCCGTGAGGATATTTATACAGTTTGGTGTCACGGTGTGGGAGGGGACCAGGAGTGTGTCAGGGAGTGTGAGGTATTTGTCAGAAGCCATGTGTTTCTTCTTTTGGGGGAGAAACACATGTGCAAGTCACACTGTATCAGTGGAAAAATACACCAATTGACTTTCTTTCTGTTTTTCCTGTAGGGGATTCTGGGGGCGTCTCAGCGGTGGGTATGTTTTTGCAGGATGTTTTGACTGGACAGCATCTTTTTATGTGTCTACTGGCGGTTTCCATCCCTGTTTCTGATTTTTACAATGAATCAAACCACCACGTGATTCGTCAGGCTGTCTGTAAAGTAAACCTGTGTTTCTTTTATTGATCCAAAAGACATTAAAACAACGGCTCTGTGAGGCTGCACAGCTGTGTTTTGAAGTAGAAACAAAAGAACAAACTGGACAAATGTTGTTGGAGTTCAGTGGTCAGGTACACAACACATCAGCTGCTGATCTGTCCGTCATTGGTAAATGAGTTTCTTTCCAGAGGGGAGGGATGGACTGATCCTGGATTATCGTAGTATTGATAGTGGCATATTTTTCAATCATTTGGTATCGTCTTTAAAAGCAACACGTGTACCCAAATACATACAGTATTATTATCCGTGGAACTAAATAAGTCATAAATTATTTTACTCTGACAGAAATATGTATTGTATTAACACAGACTCTCCATTATTTTTTGAATAACTTGAATATATTTTATGTCACTTCAAAACATAATGAATTAGGACAATGTGATATCTGCTCAAGTATCGTGATATTTCTCTTTTTTCCATACATATGACCGGTAGTTGTTTAAAATTCACATTTCACAACTGATTAGTATTGGTATGGGTTAACAAAACATTTCATGTTCTCCCTATTTCCAGGATTTGTTTTTGTTTTGTTTGGGGTCTCTAAGGACAGAGGGTGTTGTACAGTTCAGACTGTGATTCACGGTTGTGACTCTGTAGATCAACATAACTCAAACGTAATCTTCTGGCAAATGCTGTGAAAATACTGCAGAAAAGAATCCTCACAGACCCTTGCCCTCTGCTTTCTGCCACTCACGCATGCAGCTCACGTGCCCCGTCGGTCTATGAGAGACATCTGGGACCTGGTTGGGTTCTCTGGGGACCAGGGAGAGGAAATAGCAGATACATCACCCGCGGGCTCCAGCACAAGTGTGGCCACTGTAAATGTGCAAAAAGCATCATGCTCGTCTGGGCGGAACTAGCAGCTGTTCTACACCGGTAGGACTTCCTCTCAGCTCGTCTCTCTTTGACTGAGCATGCGGTGTCTGTCCTCTGCGACTGTATTTCATATAAACAAAATTGCCAGCCTTCCCCAAAGGCAGCTGGCAGTGCACATCTGTTTGGCTCCACAGATCAGTCTGTCTCCTAGTTAACCTGTCCATTTTACAGCCTGCAGAAAGTCACCACCAGTATGCCATCATTTTTCCACCACGGAGGTGTGCTCATCTTATATAACATTACGACCCCAGTAGCCCCAACCCTGTTGGCCTTTAAAAGTACTGAGCTTTTCCAAAAGCTGCCTTACCAAAGGAGTTGAGCGGGGAGTCAGATGAACTCCATATTTTGCCTGATGAAATGCTCCGCAAGTTAAGAAAAGAAGTCTGTGATGAGGACGATAATAGACGGGTCATTTATTAGTTGATTTTTTTCTTGGTTCTCTTGGTTCTTATGTTCTCATTTCTGGTGGTTTGTTTGTCTTATCTCTGTGATAGCGACTGTATGGAAAAACATCTGGCCCAAATTTAATCAACTTTTTCTCCGAGCTGTCTGTCGACCAAAGAAACAACCAGTAAAATTGTGGAGGTGTGGATTCTTCTTCTGATTGTTTAGTGATAAAGTTAATCTGTTCATTTGATCCTCAACAAGTAGCACTGAAGTGCCAATATGCTGTTAGTTACCTCCACCCAAGTAACACATCAGAGACAAACTTATCTGTATCCGAGCTAACAGGGCCTGTGCATTGTGAATCTGAGTCTGAAGAAGGGCTATCCCTGGTGCAAAATCAAGGTGCTGTATGAGAGTTGAACTTGTACGCAGAGCAGGTCGCCGTAAATCATGGTGTAATGTTGTAGAAAATAATAGTTTTACATCTGACAAAGACATAAGATGTGAGCCTCCTTTGGCTGATATTTTTATTTTGAAGGGAAATTTTACTGCCACTTTTGTTGGACTATGACTTGCAGAAGATTATGTAACAGGAAAAAAGGGAGGGCTGATGGGGACATTTCCATCACAGACCAAAAACAAAACAGATGAGAGAACCAGAGTGAATCGGGACAGAAAGACACGTGGACCGCTAGATGATGTTTACACAACATCTAGTCGTTTCATCATTGATCTGGAAGTCAGGGGAAATGCTTGTTATATAAAGAAGCTGAATAGCTACAACTACTTCTCTGAAAATCAGGTGAGCAATTACTGGCTCACTATATATATATAAATTCCGGTGTGAAGAGTTGCATAACTTGACATGGCTGCCAGTCGGGCTTGTTGATTTTCACATAATACAGCTGTGAAGCAGCCAGCGGTTGGAGTGGTGTTTAGTGATTTAACACCTTTCAGCACAACCTCCCATCTGACCTGGATGAAACAATGTGCCTCAGTGCTCAGACTGAAACTGCAGTTTGTTTGTGTTCACGTTTACGAGAAAGAGTGAGACAGGTGATGAAATGTCCAAAAAGTCAAAAGAGTCGTCACGCCAGAGTCAGTGTTGGTAATGATGGATGAAAAACAAACGGTGCATTTAGAAGGTACGTTCATTTAACAGAGCCACAGGGGGACAGCGTGTGTGTGTGTGTGCA
>CAAKHB010000359.1:39512-67783 GCA_901007665.1 Aeoliscus strigatus | reverse complement strand
CACACACACACACACACACACACACACACACACACACACACACACACACACACACACACACACACAAATGTCCTTGAAACTATGCAATTCGTGCGTCTCTCTTTGCGCGTCCGTGTGTTTGTATGTGCAAGAGGTGGAGGGGGGTGGGGTGGAGAGAGGTTATGGTGGTGGTGGTAAGCAACTGCGCAATTTTCTGTCCCTGTCTGTTCTCATCACCCCCCCTCTCTCTCTCCAGTCGCTCCGACCCCTGCTTGACTCGGGGCGGCTAGATGACGACACGACGTCAACAAGCACCGCGGTCTCCTGGACTAATATAGCAGCGCCACATCCTCTCTCTCTCTCTCTCTCTCTCTCTCTCTCCCTCTCTCTCCCTCTCTCTCCCTCTCTCGCTCTCCCTCTCTCTCTCTTTCTCTCTCCAACGGTCCCTCCCGTCTAAAGGCACCATGGGAAACCGTGGCATGGAGGAGCTGATCCCGCTGGTCAACAAGCTGCAGGATGCGTTCAGCTCCATCGGCCAGGCCTGCAACCTGGATCTGCCTCAGATCGCAGTGGTCGGAGGGCAGAGTGCAGGAAAAAGCTCCGTGCTGGAGAACTTTGTGGGCAGGTAAAAATGACCACCAGAAGTAGGATAATCCCTTCTCCTGTTGACCTTGAGAATGACATAAGAAGCCTATATGGCCAATCGGTCTGTGCAGAGTTCAAAACATCTCTCACCAGCTTTGAGTCATGCACTTTGTGATGAGCACAGACCTCTATCAAGTGCTGCAGCCGACTCCATCCTGTTGCTGCTGGAGGAGAGTGAAGTCAGTATTTAGGTTAGAGCAGCACCGTGGGGAGCTCAGCCCAATCAGCACAAACCACAGTCCGGCTGCTTCACTTTTCCAGAAATGTCGATCACGGTACTTTCCCAGCGTCAAATTCATGCAGCAGGGTCAACTCCCACTACTAGAAAATTTTTACAAGTACAACACAGCCAGGATGTTTTGCAGTTTGACCAGACAGGATATGAAACATGATCCGAACCAGGTCAGATTGTGTGTAGAACCTCCAGCCCCACTTGAGTCACTGCAGAACTGTTACGACATTTTGATGGCTGCTGTGGTTTCTTTAATTTACATCTGAATGAATGACACTGAGGACCTTTGAATGTAGCTGATATGTTAGTGCTATTACATAAGACAAACTCTTTATTTAATATTGTGATTTGTAGTTTATTGTGTTTAAAACAATTTTCCAGTTTTTTACTTGATTACATTCAGCAGTAAATACGGTATATGTTATGTAATTTGAATATTGTGTCTGACAGATTCAGCTCTCAGACATGTTCTTGAGAGATGCTACTGAGTTGCATCATGGGAAGTGTAGTCTCCGGTTTTGGATGTCGACTCGTGCTTCCAGCAAAGAGGGAACATATCTCAGTCTTTTTTCTTTTCAGTTTCATTTTCTTTGAAGAACATTACTAAAATACTGGCTGTTATTTTGCAACCATTTCACAAAAACTACAGTCACTTTCGCTTGGTTGTGTGTGCACCATCCAAATTTTGCATGTCTTGTGCAGATGTGACATCCAAGGGCACAGTCCCAGATGATCGTATCGATATTGGCCTTCTCTTTGAGAGTCGTGATGCTGAGTAATGGACCATCTGTCCAGACCCCATGTGCAAGGCGCTGAATGGACAAGACGTGAACAAGAATTCTAGTCCCACTTGTGGCAGTTCCCAGAGTCGATATGTGCTAATTAGGCTTCTTGGAAGAGACCTTTTACATGGGGGGCGTGGAAGCCCTTAGATAATGGCGATGTCATTGTTTTTTGAAGTCAGCGGACAAACTCTGTTTTGAGGTGCTGTTAGTCAGATTTCTACAAGATACACGTTAAAATAGCCACTGGGACTTACAAGATGAATGACACAGAATGTATGGTCGTGCGACCTGAAGCCGAGCACACTCTGACAGTATGTACATCTGTCCGGGGTTTGATAACAACAGATGGGATTGGCTGTTTTTTCCTCAGGGACTTTCTGCCTCGTGGATCTGGAATTGTCACCCGCCGGCCACTGGTTCTGCAGCTTATCAGCGCCACTGCAGGTGGGTGCCCACACATTAACACACCCACACACACATGCACACATGCACAAACACACGCGCATACACACACACACACACGCCCCCCACGCCTTCTTTACATGTTAAATTATGCTGTTTTGTTTCTGTGCTTTTTCACACATCCTGGCATCATTTTCCTCTCAGGCACACGAGGCACCACTAATCTCCCTCACATATTGTTCATTTTTATTTTCTTCTCAGAATGGGCTGAGTTCCTCCACTGCAAAGGGAAGAAATTTACCGATTTTGATGAGGTTCGTCAGGAGATCGAAGGAGAGACAGACCGTGTCACCGGGGCCAACAAAGGCATATCTCCTGTCCCCATCAACCTGCGTGTTTACTCCCCAAATGGTGCGAGAACACAATTTCAGTTTGCTTCCTTTTATTAGAAATAAACGTCAGCACGCAAAACGTCTACTAAATCTGATTGGATGGTGCTAAGATGTGAGTCATCATGTTCTGACACGTGTGATAAAACACTGTAGCCTGAAACTGTATGCTGACATGTATGAGTATAGCTCAGACTGAAATTGGCTAATTGACTCTAAGATTTTCTACTAAATTATTGTTGTTTAGCAATGTGACAGAGAATTATAGTATAATGTAAAGGATATTCCCCTTGTCAGTTGTTTTTTTATCTGATTTTGTAGTGCTGAACCTGACTCTCATTGACCTGCCGGGGATCACCAAGGTGCCGGTTGGAGACCAACCTGCTGATATCGAGCAGCAAATTAGAGAAATGATCATGCAGTTCATCACCAGAGAGAGCTGCCTGATCCTGGCTGTTACCCCAGCCAACACTGACCTTGCCAACTCTGATGCCCTGAAACTGGCAAAGGACGTGGATCCCCAAGGTAAGGGGGTGGGGGTGTGGGTGGGGTGGGTGATGGATAGATGGAAAGAAAGCTGAAAGGTGTTCCTTGTGGTGAGTGCCGCCATCCTCACGTAGACAAACTAGAGCTGCAGTGATGTGGCTCCATGTCCGACCTTGTGCTGTGACCCCTGTGAATGTGGAAACAGAATATACGGATTATGTTTCATTGGGGGGCAAGAAAAGGAGAGTTACATCAATTTGATTTTGATCTAAAGATGTTTAGACTTTCAGGCAGGGCAGCATGACCTACCACAGGACAACGGATGAGTGAAGCAGGAGGGAAAGGACATGGACAAAGCAAGAGGGAGTGTGAGATGAAGGCTGACAGGAAGAGAGGATGTGTTCTAACAAATTAGAGTCTACTATGGACCTGGTGGTTCTATTTACCGTCTGGTCCTCTAGTGGCTTTATCGTGGCCCTGGCTGTCTGTGAGAGAGGAGGAAAGAGAGGATGGATGCAGACATTCCAGGAGAGGAGAAGACAAATGGACTCAGGAGTGTCGTTTATTCTGCAATTCCAATATAGTGCATGAGGAAAAACAGTTTCAACATATCAATCTCCTACTAACAAGGTCTGAGGACGATCGGAGTGATCACCAAGCTGGATTTGATGGACGAGGGCACAGATGCTCGAGATGTGCTGGAGAACAAGCTGCTCCCACTGAGAAGAGGTGTGTATGTGTGTGTGTGTGTGTGTCTAGTACAGTTGAATTATCCGTTAAGCTCTTTTGGACATTATTCCTCTCAACTTGCTTATTTCTGCATTCCCAGGTTATATCGGGGTTGTGAATCGCAGTCAGAAGGACATTGACGGGAAGAAAGATATCAAGGCAGCTCTGGAAGCAGAGAGGAAGTTCTTCTTCTCCCACCCATCGTACAGGCACATGGCTGATAAAATGGGCACGCCACGGCTGCAGAAAGTGCTCAACCAGGTGATCACAGATTAACTCTCTGAGTACTTTACATAATTAATATGTTTCTGGCCTATTTTTTTGCCTCAGTTGCGTGGCACGTCAGTGTGGGTGATGCTCGGCTGTAGAAAATGCTCTTACATGTTCATATTACATCAATGTTGCTTCATCTTAAACGACTTAACCGACATGTTCTGTGCTTCAGCAAGAGAATGCCAATGAGAAAATGTTCCTGTTGACGGTTGTATGGTATTTCTGTGTCTCCATAGCAACTCACCAACCATATCCGGGACACCCTGCCAGCATTTCGCAGCAAGCTGCAGTCCCAGCTGTTGGCTCTGGACAAAGAGGCTGAAGAATACCGGGGATACCGACCAGATGACCCGTCCCGCAAAACCAAGCAGCTGTTGCAGTCAGTAGACCGTTTTCACCAAATAATTCACTGACATCACACTAACTTCTTAGACAATGTCTAGATTCATGAATTTATTCTTCCAAGGACTACGTCTTTGCCAGCTTGTATTCAGAATGTCACAGGCCATTTTTTTGGTTTTATTTATGAAATTTGCTGCTGTTGTTTGGTTTTAGGATGGTGCAGCAGTTCTCTGTGGACTTTGAGAAGAGGATTGAGGGTTCAGGAGACCAGGTGGACACAGTGGAGCTGTCTGGAGGAGCAAAAATCAACCGCATCTTCCACGAGCGTTTCCCCTTTGAGCTGGTCAAGGTGAAACCATCTATGATAGACAGACGTTGTGTCTCCATTTGTCTGCATCAAATATTTCACACCCCATTGTACCACCTCTTTAAATGGATTTACATATGAATACAGTCGTCGCCTACACAGTCTTCTTTCTGAGCACACTTTAAGAATATGCTGGCTAAACACCAACGGGAATTTATTTTGTATTCATTTTGTGTGATTGAGTCCCAACCAATCAGCCAACAAACTACCCATGTTTTCAGGTTATGTGCAAATAACCTGGGTAATTTGCATATTACCCATTTTTTCCCCATTAACTGTAACATATGTATGTATGTAATATTCTGCCTTTGTTTTTGTAATTCTTCAGTTGTTCTTATTATACTGATTTCCTGACAAATAATCTCAAGCAGCGTCACTATTTTAGGAACTGTTAGGAACTGTTTAGGAGCTGTAACTGTTTACAAACTGTCCTGTGCAAACACAGCTACTTTTGTCCATTCCTCTCAATTTTCCTCAAAGACCATCTCTATTTTCTGTGTCCATATTTAAACCTGTCCTCTTGGCTCACTCAGATGGAGTGTGATGAGAAGGAGATGCGTCGTGAGATCAGTTATGCCATCAAGAACATCCACGGTATCCGGTAAGAATTTGTTTGCCAAATATGTAGTCAGTGTGAAAGTATTGGTTAGTGTATAAGTAGATTTATTTATAGCCATACAGCCAAGTTAAGTTCACAATGAATTGGCAGACAAGGTAACATCTTTTGCCAACAGTTTAAAAGATATGATTTTTTAAAAAAAAGAGAACCCTTTCTTGATGTTTCTATTATAGATAGAAGTCACAACTGGTCTCCACAAACAAAAGATGTGAGAGAGAAATGTTTCATTACAAGATCCATCACGTTTTAGTGATGGAAAAACAACAGCACCTCCAATACCTACAAGAAACGATTTGATCACATCAGTTGGTTACAACCATTTATTGTTGGAACCAGAGACTGCAGGTACACAGTGAGACAGACATTTAACCCTTCAACGTTTAACCCTTTTTGTTCTCCTCCTGCTGGACATCAGGACTGGGCTGTTCACCCCAGACATGGCCTTTGAGGCCATTGTGAAGAAGCAGGTCATAAAGCTGAAGGAGCCCTGTGTCAAGTGTGTGGACATGGTCATCCAGGAGCTGATCAACACTGTGCGCCAGTGCTCCCAGAAGGTGTGGTTTTATTCTGTCGACCAGAAAAAAATCAAAGAGAATTATTGTGCAAATTTCAGAATTTCAAGAAAAGAAGAGAAAAATCAGTTCCCTGAAGTATTGAAATGTTCAGTATATAGTCACTTTATTGTTTTCGGATCTCGTATCTCACATTTTATTTTGTGGAAAATTATGTTTAACTGTGTGTTTTCATGTGTTTTCAGCTGGATTGTTTCCCCACGTTGCGTGAGGAAACTGAGAGAATTGTGACTTCTCATATCCGAGATAGAGAGAGCCGGGCCAAGGACCAGGTAATAGACAAACACATAATGGAGGTTCTGAGATGGAAATACCCACGTATGATGCAACCAGAAGTAACATGTCTGAGAAATGAATGGCGCTCAAATGACTATTAATCCAAATCATTGACTAGTGTCTAGTAATCATTCCATTTTAGATAGTTCTAAACTAGATATGATGACACCTCCTCTGACAGCCAGGGGAGCTCTATCCCTCTACAACCATTTATGATAGCAGTAAGCTAACCAGCTGCTGACTCAGGCTACAGCAACATTTTCAACGTCTAATTTATTCATTTCAAGCTCATTGTTGTCTCAAATGTGTTGTTTAATTTGAAATTATGTCACAATATATCAGGAGATTTAAATGTCAGCATGCTGTATTTTACCACTTTGATCAGAAGAGGTCCCTGTTGCGCAACAAAACTGTAAAAGCCATGTTGCTTTGAATATGGCCACAATGTTTTTGTCACGTAAACAACACAATAACAAATATTTCTCAACATAACGTATTCTTTCAAGAGTTAGTTACACTTTCATGATCAATGTTTTGTGTTTCTTTACAGGTTTTGCTTCTGATTGACATTCAGCTCTCGTACATCAACACCAACCATGAGGACTTCATTGGCTTTGCAAAGTAAAAAACAAAAAGCCTGTTTGCTTGGCATCACCTTCAGGATCATGTGTTTATTACTGAATGAGTCAAGTGTGAATATGTTTACATCTGAGGCTGTGTTTCTTCTCTCTTTCATCCTGTCATTCCTGCCATCCATTTCATGTTGTTTCCACGCCGCAGTGCTCAGCAGAGGAGCAGCCAGACAAATAAGAGCCAGAGTTCGGCAACAAATCAGGTGAGCGTTTGACACGTTCTGCATGTCACGCGCAGTGGAGCACAAGGTCATGCTATTACCGTGCACCCACACATCACCGAGATGCATTCTGCAGAAAAAAACACAACTAGAGTGAAGTCGAAATGGAAGATACGACCTGAGATATCGTCCTCCATTTCAGTGTTTCAGTGTTTAAATGTTTTTGCATAAAACATTTTATGTGAGTTACTGTTTTCATAGGTCATTCCTGTTTGCTATTGAAGTCATGCATGCTGTGTTATATTTTATTGGGCACCAGTGCATACGGTGGTTTGCTCGCTTCTTTTATGATTTTCAGTAAAAGAAATCACTCTGGGTTCTGTTACTTTATGCACCATCCTCACTGGTGTTGTTGTTGAGACATTTCCCTTTGTTTGAACCCCTCCTATGTCATCAAGGTGCCACTTTGCATTTCATCCCCATCCCTTAGTGAGAAACTCAGCTGCCCTCTTATGGGTGTCTGTTGGTAAGTATTGCTCATTGTGGGTTATTTGTACCTGCAGTAATATTACCATTGTGTGGTGCTTTCCAGCACTGATGCCGTCACAGGAACTTGTCGTTTCTTTCTTTTGTTCTCTTGTCACATCACACTGAGTGGAGGGAGGAGCATCCAACTAGCTTTCCTTCCCACTGAATTGGCTGTACAGGCTGTTAGAGGACGTTTGACAGTTCATCACAGCAGGGTGTCTAAATGCCCCACCTTCCTTCCTGTTGCAGGCCTCCTCTCCTCCCGCATCAGGGCTGATTGTAAGAGTTTACTCTCTAGCCATTTACTCTCTAACACCTCCACCTGCCAAGGCCCACAGACTACAAGGGGGTGCCAACTGGGCACATCGAAAAGAAAAAGAAAATTGGCTGTTAAAATGTCCAATCCAAGACTCACAGGGTCAGAACCATGGCCCTGTCGGTACCTTGTCATGGATGAAGCCAACAAACCACTCTATTTGTGCCTATGACAGAAAAGGCTTTGTAATGATTTGGGTAACCTCCTTAATGAGTCTTAGGCAGCGCAAAGACTGACAGTAATCTAACCTAATAATCACTTGGCACTGTGCCTGCGGGCTTGTTTATGTAGGGCTTGTGGGGTTAATACAACTAACACCGGGCACACACACTTGCTTAATTGTGTGCTCGAAGCACTTAACACAATGGTCACTTTACAAGCGAACGCTGGGCTTTTCTTGTGGTGTGGTGAACACAGTCCCTGGAATGAGAAAGCACGGACACACTCAGTCACGTGCTCGGCTCTGAGTGAATCACACAGCCACAATGACACACCTAACCTGACCTTCACACACATTTCATCGCAGTTCATGCATTGATGACTTGCACAGATTTACTGTTTAGACGTTGCACAGTCACGTTGTACACGTTTGGTTGAGTTAAAGTTTTGAAAAAATCTGTGTTGATGAAGTCACCCGGTCATCTCTCTCTATTTTCTCGACTTCATATTTATTTATTTGCTTAAAGAGATAGTTTACATTAAATACTTTCCTGACCTTAACATCCTCTCAGGTCATCCGCAAAGGCTGGCTGACCATCAACAACATCAGTATCATGAAGGGAGGAGCCAAGGAGTACTGGTTTGTTCTGACTGCTGAGAGCCTGTCCTGGTTCAAGGATGATGAGGTGAGTTGAATTTTATTATAAAAGACTTTCTTAAATCTGATTTATCATTTAACCAGGTAAGTTGGTTGCGAGCCACTTCTCATTTTCAGTGACAACCTGGGCCAGAGGCCGTGGACTAACACACACAGCTGGGATGGGCAGATTCAACGCTGACATTATATAATATGACAGTCTCATGATTTTATTTGCAATTATATGACACTGTCAAAAAAGCAACAACAGCACATCGATTTTCCAGTAGAGTAAAGAAGTCACTGCTGCTGCATCCAACCTGCATGAACAGGATGCAGGACTTGGGTCCATGCGGCTGGCTCACTGGGTGGGCTGATGCCTGTCTGCCTGTCTGTGCCTGCTGTACAGGTTGGAGGATATTCTGCACAGCAAGTGTAGATAGGCAGACACACTGCAACTCCCTCAGCCAGTTGATGTTGTTGCTGCTTCATGGATTTAGTTGAATCTCTCTCCAGGTCCATAAGATGCAACAACAGTAATCTCATTTCTTTATGATAAATATAAGTCATACATGACATTTGAGGATTGAATTCATAATTCACATTATTTCAGTGAAATATTCACTCATGTGGACGCTAAAAGTGTTTTTCAGTGTGGGGCAGTCTCTTATTCAATCATAATGTCATTCTCTCTGTTCATCCTTGTCTTTGTTGCAAGGTTTCTTTCACCTCTTCTCACCTTTTTTATGCTGAGAGACGTTTAACGTAGGGAATTTGGAGCGTCCACAATCCCAGCCAAATCGCAGACGCTGAAAATACATGAAGGCATACTCAGCCTCAGACGGACTGTGCGGCGTTGGGTGTACAGATTGTTATTTGATACGTTAGTGTGGTAATGCAGGAAATTATAGTGTTGCCTTGTATATTTCTGTTTTACTCTCCGTGAACTTTCTATAGCCACATACGCATGTGCATGTGCACGCACACATTTGTGCACCCCCCCCTTCGCTTCCCTTGGTGCGGTTGGCAGTCTTTGGAACTGCTCACATTCTTGGCAGGAAAATCACAAGTTTTTAAACCAAACATCAGCCTTCAGTGTTTCTGTGGAGCGGCCTCCTGTATTTAATATCAGTAGCCCCCTCTCTGTTTCTGACCTGCACCTTTAAACCCAGCTACCACTACATGAGCAAATCAACTCTGAACTGAAAATGCACCCTATTCCACAAGCAGTGACTGTCCACTGGTTGACGTCTTAATCCTTGAACTGCCGACTAACAACACAACCTACTGAAGCAGCAGTCATTTAAATGACAATGAATTCTAAAACTAGTCTGTGTGCGCATCTGTTTTTCTACACTATAGTGTAGAAAACTATATGCAAAGCCGCTATCTCAGGATAAGTTGCTGTCCTTCGTATTGCCCTGTCCACAATGGCCACTCATGAATCTGGAGGTGTCTGACTGTATTTTCAAACTCTGTTTGATTGATTGGCCCTCGTTCCTTTGGCCTGTGTTTGATGCTTTGCAGCCACATTCACTCCTCCCCCTCCAGTGGACCACATCTTCATCAGAACGCTAGGCTAGCAGCCTGCACACATACTCATTCAGCCCTGCCAGAAATTATGTGAGCTCACTTTTTTTCTTTTTTCTTTCTTTTTTTTTTTTTTTAACATTTTTTTCCCACATCGCCTATCAACTTTTTGTGAATCTAAGATACAAAACTAAACTTTTCTCACCTTAAACGTTTTGTTAAATCTGCACCTAGTGTTGGGGAAAAAAAAAAAAAATCAATGACAAATGTTTATTCCCATAAAAAATAAGTGGCGAGTGTTAGAATGCTCTCAGGACAAAATACAGATGAATTCAGATGAATACAGATTAAAGTTAGCAGGAATTGAAGTTAAAAACAAAACCTGGAGAGCTTGGATGCAGAGAAAGAGACACAGGGAAAAGACAGACTGACAGAAGAGCGTCCATGCCCAGTCTAACCAATGTGCAGACTACTGTACACCAGTATGGCAATGAACAGGTAGTCTGAACACTGGGTGGACGGAGCCGGAGTGAAGAGCCAGGCCTTGTGCTGTTTTCTGCCTTTCCAGATGCGTGCAGCTGTGCGGTGTGTGCCTCCTCTCCATTTTGGCACCAAGGATCCCTTTAAACGAAAAGCTCTCAAAACTGCCCCATCCCGTGTTGTCGCTTTCCTAGCTTTTAGGTGCACATCTCTTGGTGTGTTTGTTTGTTTTGGTAGACGTTTGCGCTCTGGGTCCCCTCTCGGTCCATTTTGGTCATGCCGGCCATGAAGAGTATCCAGCCTTGACGTGGCATATTCGCTCAGACGACTGGGACAGACTGGCTGCACGTACAGGGAGGGGATATTACAAAAAAGAGGGAAAGAGAGAGATGGGGGGGGTGAGTGAGTGAGAAAGGGAGAGGAAGCAATGGGAAGAGGGAGGGGACCCGTGTGACCATATATGGGCTGTAGTGGCCCTGTGCTAGTCCAACACACAACGGTCCGCTGAGATACGCTCCTCATTCGATTTAATTCTTACCTGTGACCATCTATCACCACTCCCCGACCATCAGCAAATCTGTTTTCAAATCCGCTTTTGTATTTCTTGTTCTTCTTGGTCTTTCCTCCATCACCCGCCGTTCTCCCTCCTACTCTCCTCCTCTCTGTGTGCTGCTAAGCACTACCAGATGTTGAGTTTTAACGCCAGGCTGTCATTTAATCTCTCTCTCTCTCTCTCTCTCCCTCCTTCTTAAAAAAAAAAAAAAATCAGGCAGGAAGTGGGCCCCTCTGGAATGGAAAGAAAAAATATTGAAAAAATAAAGAGGGGGAGGGATAAAAGAAAAAAAAACGACTGAGAATTAAGATTATAATTATGGAGGCCAGGTTGGAGTGTAGAAACGAAGAGTCACACGTCCTCTGAGTCTGTCACAGCCGTGCTTGAGCCTCCACCTTAAAAGATCAACGTCGTTCGTGTGTTACGGACCTCCGCAGCTTTATATATCTGCCTTTTCCCCGACTTTACCACCAGACTTTCTCCAGCCTACAGCTACCAGCTCTTCTTGGCAAAACTCACCGTGAAGAACGACTGTGTCTTGACCCACACTGTAATGACTTCCACATGTGCTCTCCTTCTTTCTCTCTCTTTCCTCCCTGCACTCCCCCTTCCCCACTCACCCCCAACCCTCACCTCCTTCTCCCAGTTCTCCCCCATTCCTCCTCCCTTTCCTTTCTGCTTACCTCCCTTTTTTTTTTTGAAAACCTGACTTCACCTTTCTACCTTTCTCTTACTAAGATCATTACATTTTCAGTATCATTGCACAAAAAATTCCACTTGACAAGTCAGAGAATTTCTCTGGATTTATAACATTTTTTTTTCGCTTCATTCACAGGAGAAAGAGAAAAAGTACATGCTCCCACTGGACAACCTGAAGGTCCGCGATGTCGAGAAGAGTTTCATGTCCAGCAAGCACATATTTTGCATTTTTAATACAGAGTCAAGGTCAGATGCAAGAAGTAATATTCCTATTTGACTGCACAATTATCATCATTACGACTTGTCTGTTTAAACAGCATAAGACAATCCCAGGCTTGCATGCTTGTGTAGTGTTGGAAATATGCTTTTGATTACAGGTTATGTATATATGCATGCTGGAAGTATTTTTACACATAGTTGACAAATGGCTGCATGGTTGCAGCTCTTTGGTGACTCTCGACCATACATGCTCTCTGTTGTGGCATCTAGGAATGTGTACAAGGACAATCGCACCCTGGAGTTGGCATGTGACTCACAAGATGATGTGGACAGCTGGAAGTCATCTCTGCTGCGCGCTGGGGTCTATCCTGAGAAGACTGTTACGGTTAGAGCACGTTCATTGTTTACACCTTATAACAAGGAGTATATTCCTTAGCTTTCCCTGTCATTAGTCATTGTGTCTACCAGTGTTGTGTGACATTTAATTATTCATCTCTGTGACCTATGTTTTCGCAATTAACTCTTAATTTGTCATATTCTCATTTTATACTGTTTCGTCCTCCACAGGTTGAGAGTGAGACCACGACCACTTCTGATAACTTCTCCATGGACCCTCAACTGGAGCGAAAGGTGGAAACCATCCGTAACCTGGTGGACTCCTACATGGCCATTGTCAACAAGTGTATCCGGGATCTCATGCCCAAGACCATCATGCATCTGATGATCAACAATGTAAACACTGTCGTTGATAAAACAACAGCTGCTCATCGTAGTTGTTCATCTGAACCTGGAGTTCATTCCTCTGTGTGCCACTAGGTGAAGGACTTCATCAATGCAGAACTGTTGGCCCAGCTGTATTCTGCAGGGGATCAGAACTCCTTGATGGATGAGTCCCAGGAGCAGGCCCAGAGGAGGGATGAGGTGCTGAGGACCCACCAGGCCTTGAAGGAGGCCCTGGCTATCATTGGTGATATCTCAACCTCTACCATCACTGTCCCCCTGCCTCCGCCTGTTGACAACTCGTGGGTCGGAGGATCTGGTGGCCGAAGGTAGGTTAGCTGATGGTAGGGCTAACTGATGCACATACACAAAAATACTGTGCATGTTTTTCATGAAAGTTTCCATGAGCTTTGGCTTCTCTTTCCCATGTCATTCATCCTTTCCTTTCATTGCCTCAGGTCTCCACCACCCAGCCCCACTGCCCCGAGGAGGATGTCTTCAGGCCAGCGCCCAGGTCCCCGAGGGGCCCCACCACCACCAAACCGTCCAGGACCGCTGGGGCCCTTTAATAATAGTGCTGATAGCCCTCAGGCTCCCAGTCGCCCCAATAGGGCCCCACCTAGTATCCCCAGGTGAGTATGATGTCAGCAAAGGCACCAGACATCAACATCTATTTCTTTTCAATTCAAAATAGCAGTAGAGTAGTAAAACTCTGATGTCTAAACCTTGGTGGTACCTTAGTTTGATAACTTAGCACAAAGCAGGAAATGCTGCAAACAGCCAGGTTAGTTTTAGGTAGTCACTAAATCTTTTCCCCGCAATTCATTTAGCAAATTTTGCTGAATTGTATTTCTTAAAACTTTACATTGATGCTAAATTGGAGTGTGGGACACAAGGGAATGTTTCCCTTTTCAAATGGCATTTCTAGACAAACCTGCAGCTTCTCTCATCGTTTCTCATTTTTCTAATCTCTTTTCCTTTCTGCTCCGTGACGCCTTTGCTGAACTCACACCGTTACACACACAAGTCGACGGCCCCCGCCATCTCCTACAAGACAAGCCCCACCGTAATCATCATCAGTGGTTGCTCACTCCTCTTCTTCCTGTGCACCTGTTCCGTCCCTCTTCTCGCCATGGCTCTGCTGCCCTGTTCTCTCCTTAATGTAGACACTGAAGTCTTTTCCCCTTCAGCCCTCAATTCCCTGCCAGGTGACGACATCCATATATCTATGTACGGTATGGTACTTGTCTTGTGGTGTGTGTTTATGTGCGCTTGTTGCTCGCCTGTGCTCCAGGTTTGCTTCGCAGATTCACTACCTAGTATAAGTCCCTGGAACCTCTTTCCCTCTCTCCCTCACCAAATCAGCCGCCACCCAACTTGTTGCTGCTTCAACATGAGGATACGCTCAGCTGTTGTACTGCCCTATTCATTCCTAAATGCAGCATGGCACATTAGCTGCTTTTATTGCATGGGATGTGTGTATGTAGAGTGTGTGTGGGTGTGTTTTGCGTGTATGCATATGGGGGAGGGAATAATTTGCCTATATGTAGGCTACAATTGATTTAGTGTTGTATTAATTTACCGTATAATGCCCCCATAAGTAATAACTATCAGCTTTATGTTCTCTTAGGGACACAAGTTGTATCTTAGTATGTCTGTTTACATGTGTTTGTGTGCAAGTAATGCTGTGTATGTGTGTACGAGTGTGAGGACTCACGTGTGCATGTGCTCTCTGTTTGCACGTTTGTTGGCGTTTCAGTTGTATTTGTTTTCATGGTCAAAGCTGTTAATTATAAATTATAAACCCACAAGGGTCAGTGTACTCTTGGACTAATGTGAGTTGTTTGTGTGTTGTAGTAGCAGCCATACACACATAGCAAGGCTGAGGAGCACCTTCAGTATTCTCTGTATGGAAGCAGCCTCAATAATACATTTAACCTTGTCATAGGTGTCCACCTGTGCTGTATCAATGGTCCAACTGTGACCCACGTAGCCTTAAGCTCCAATCCAGATGCTGACTGGTGGGAATGAATTTGACTGGAACTTCATTAAAAAAAATTATAATAATAACAAAACACAAGTTCCATGCATGATTGAACATGTTTACATGTTTCCATTGAGCCTTTTTCTCAGGTTTGCAACATGCACATGGTAGACTATCACTCTTTTTCTTTTCCTCTGCTCCGCGTCTCTCCTGTTTCCCTACCTCTCACGATCACGACAGCAGTCCGTCAGTCAGCGTCTGCATTAGACTTAAGCTGGTATTGTCAGTGTTCAAGTGCTTCTCTGTCAGTTTGTTATTGTGTATATGGGTCTATACTGTGTTCTGATGTATATAGGTAAGGATAAGGAGGTACTGTACCTGTGAACTATAAAAACCTCATCAAGAGTCTTAGCGCTTTAATGGTTCTCTGTGTTCTATTCAATAAATACTCTCCTCTCTAATTTAGACTGCCTTACTGGCATGAATTAAGATTCTGTTTTGCCAAAACTAAATGTAGAAAGAGAATCGTACATTTAAAAAAAGAAACAGTGGAAGCCTGAAAATGAATGGTTGTAGTGGAATATCATCATTGTTGAGCAGAGAGCAAAACGTTAAACTGGGGAATTGCATCAATTGTTAGTTTCTGTGTCTCTGTATCTCTCCTCAATAAAAAAATGTCGTACTTCGACAACGGTCTTCATTGGTTGAGCTGCTGGGATTGGGAGTCAGTAGTGGGAGTGCAGAAGAATAACTTGCTGTTTTTCATAAAGAATGTTTTTCTTTCCTAACCTATTTATGGGAAGAGTATTTGTCCATAACCATTACTTGTTATTGTACAGTAAATTCTGCAAATACCACCACAAAATAGGCTCATTGGAAAATGGACATCTTAACTGCTCCTTCAGGGTCATAATAAAGCTGCTCCTGACTCCAAAAAGTTGACAACTGCTGACTTATTATTATTATTAGTAGTAGTAGTAGCAGTAGTGGTAGTAGTAGTAGTAGTAACAGCAGAATCAAGAGTAGTACTGGTAGTAGTAGCTAGTCTTTTTTTATCCTGTTGGACATTCAGTCAGAAATTGTTGTAGTTTTAATGCTAAACTTTCTATGGCATGTGGAGCAAAAAAAAATTAATTTTAAGATAAGATAATTAAGTGTCCACCAAAAGTCTTTCTTGGCCCCACAAAAGTCAACTGGAATCAAATTGTTATTTATCTCATTTAATGCTTCATGACAGGTTTGTCCAAGGTTGTAAATGCATGGTACGAAACACTACAATAGGAAATCTGTGAGAGATTCAGTGACGGGATGTAGATGGTTCTGAAAGGAGGGCAGTTCCTTGACCTCCTCTTGCCCAAAGTCCTACAGTCATTCAGTTATTCCTATGTTTCTTGCACCCAGAAGATGAATCTGACCCGTCACAGGAGTCAAACAGCTCCTTGCTCCCCCCAGTATGTTGGCTTTCAATCAGATGGGCTTAGTGCTTTTATCTTAGTGGAGAAAAGTGAATGATTTGGTGATATTTCACGCCGGGCTGAGAACGGATCTTTCCGAGGTGCTACTGTTACTGGCCTGAAGGATCAAGATGACAGCGTCAGCTCTGTAGGAGGTTGTGGCAGCAGGCAAGAGGACCCTCTCAGAATCAATCAGAAACAATCCTGAGAGCTTACAGGATGTTGTGTGGATCTATTCCTCTATTAGAAAAATTCCATTCAGTTTCTTGAAGGCTGTTGCCCCCCCAGTTAGTCTTCATTACAATATGAGGGGACTCCATTGAAACTTAACATGTTTATTCTCAAAATGAAACAAATACTATGTACAGTAAGAAACAAAACAGTGAATAAGAAGCATATTCATCCAAGAAATGTCATCTTCAACTTCAGCTGTGGATTCCTTTTTTCCATACATTCTTGCACTAAACTGCTGCACTCCTTGGGGGATGGTGCCACCTAGCGACCTCAGTGTAGAATTGCATGAGCCACTGACTGGCAAACTGGACTAGATAAACCCATTGACAAATTACCTCCAATTATCTGTATCTCATTAGGGGAACGTAGGAAAATAATGACTAATATGAATAATAATGCAATTTAAAATTGAAATATGCTTGTTTATTTTAATATTTTTGAGAACGGAGTGGATACTTCCATGGAAGAGAACTGCTTTGCACCGGTTTTTGCATGCGTTGTATCTCTAATCTAAAAATGTTCAGTCTGGTGCAGCTTTACCGTGTGGATGGCAGACACAACTCTTAACATGAGCAAAAAGACAATGGCTGAAGGTTTTCCCTGAGAAAAAGCACATCCTTGAGCCAATCCAAACTGTTCCATCAAAGACTAATTGACGGCTTGTCCGGACAAGTGGTGATGAGGTTCTTTTCCCTCATATCTTCCAGAAGAGCACGCAGTGTGTTCTTTAATCGACGCTCTCGATCCTTTGCGTTCCTCTTCTGTCGTTCCAGAATCTCCACCCTGGCTAATGCTTCATTGAGTTTGGTCCTTAGCTCCCCGGGAGACATAGAAAGTGCATAGGTATGGTCCTGTTAGATGCAAGAAAGATGAATGTATATATCAGATCACAGGCAATGTGGCAAGTACAATGTGACCAAGTACAGGCTGACCTGCTTTCTAACCTGATCACCCCTCATTCTGTGTGTGTGTGAGAGTGAGAGAGAGAGAGAGAGAGAGAGAGAGAGAGAGAGAGAGAGAGAGAGAGAGAGAGAGAGAGAGACCAAGGACATGTCAGGCTAGGTGAGCTTGTACTTCATACTCACAACAATGGGCACAGACAGAGGTTCAGTCTGTTGGTCTGAGGGGGGTTCGTCCACTGATGGTGTCTCTTGTGCCTCCACAGAAGTCAGGGATGGTTCCACTGGCTAAAGTGAAGAAATTAAATAGTTATGAGTCTCAAGATGCAGTATAAAATTCCTTAAGATTCATTAACATGTTGAGCATAGTCACCTACCGCCTGGACATGAGCTGAGAAAGTGAACACAGATGGAATAACTCCATCTCTGAGTCTGACAGTCTGACCTGTCCTGTCAAAGTCCTCCTTCCTAAAGTGTTCACTGCAGAGTCTGCTTGCTTGACTGGCAGTAAATGCTTTTCTTCTCAGGGCTGCCTCCCACTTCTTCCTCAAATCTGTATTTTTGGGAAACCTTCAAAGTGTGAGAAAAGTTAGCTGAACAGCCAAGCTAGCCAGCAACAGTGTAGTAGCATCAATACCGACAAGGCTATTAGCTCTATACGTGACAATGTAATGGACAAAAAAACGTTGTCCAGCTTTACCTATGAAAGGTAATTCCCCGGGATCTGGTTTTGATAGTACTGCGATGTGTACAGCTGGAGGCAGAGCATGTGTGAGGCATCTATCCTGTTTTCAACAATGCCACTAGCAATATGGCGGCAACACAACGGTGCGGTGTGTGTCAAGTATGGACTCTGTACTGCGAACCAGTTTCGTGACGAACTTCCGACTTTCGCCAGTGCTCGGCAAAGGAATTTCCGGTCACAATCGCGGTAAGGTGAAGGAGAACAAGCACACGAGCGCTTAAACTGTACGGAAAAAGACAAATTATGTGAGGAATGCTTTTAAGTTCCAGAAAACGTTGGTTGGATCTAATGTTGAAATGTTGCGTGACACTTTATACCGGAAGCTGGTGCACAGAGCCTATAAACGCTAAGAAGCGTCACAGGAATTGGGATCAACCCCTCCTACGTCACACAGCGTGGCCAATCATCAACAAGAATCATCAAAAACAACCCTCCCCCTTCCACGGGCGGCGGTTTGAGGCTTCCCGTTCACTTAAACTGCGCATGTGCGCGCCTGCTTTCTGATTGGACAGATGGACGTCATGACACGCACTCTACGTAATGACAGTTCCCGGTAGCGGTTTGTGCAGTTAGTTGACAGCATCACATTTGTTCGTGAAACAGCTCAGGTTCGCAAACTTTATATTACAAAAGAAACGGGTGACTGTATCCTATACATGGCTGAATTAACAGCTAGCTAGACGAATTAACTCAGTTTCGAAGTCCGGTGAGGATGTCTGTCCCGACAGGAGAGGGATGAAGATGACACCTCTGTTATGGCGTTTGTCAGTTTGGCTATGCGTTGCTGTGTTCTGTTGGTAAGTAAGTCATCGTTAATTCGCTTCTGTTCCTTTGAACCGGTTGTTGTTATTCGCCGTGGAAAGGGATAAGTGCATGTTTACTGTGGTTTAGGTTTGACACAGTAGCCTATGCTAGCTAGCTAATGCCCTGTTGTGATGTGGCACCTGGCTGACTTACATGAACGTTAGTTGTTGGCCCAGATCCGTTTCACACTGATAACTGCTTTTGGAAACGGTGTGTCAACATTATGGGGAGAAGGTGCCCCACAGCCTTAGATGTTACCTCCTACTAACTGCCAACTCACTTCATTCGCACTGTAATAGTGTTATAATAATATTCGATTCTATCTTATCTTTGATGTACTCATCGTTTTCAGCCAAACCCCATGGAAAAACATCACTTTTTGGAAATGACCCTTTAATACGCTGTATGTTTGCGCGTCATCTTTGTGAAAAGACGAGTTCAAATCGGTCCCAACAAACAAACAAACACAGTTAAACCACAAGAGTCCATCACAAGACACAAGAATGAAGTAAACAGTATGTTGGCATTCATGTAAGACACTGGTTTGTGGCCATCCGAGACTTTAGTGTAACTTAACCCCCCATGAGTGACTCCTGTGTCTCATATTATCGCAGAGCTGATGAGAGCTGACTTGTGTCAGATTATGTTCATCAGCCTAGAGAGGGATTAGAACGTCAGTCCTGTCAGACAACAGAAAAGGTGGATGATGTTGCCGTTCTGTCCAAGTCAAAGCTCCTGGAAGTCAGTAAAGCCAGCAGGGGGGGGGGGTTATGCTGTGTAGATGTGTTGTTTGAAGACAACATACAGACAAACTGGTGTACTACAGGTAATGTGTGTGTGTGTGTGTGTGTGTGTGCGGTATGTTGGCGATGCTGACTTGCTTCACGTTCTTGACACCACACAGCTGTTCATTTCACACAGGAAGAGTTAAAACATGCCTTGTAGCATTCAGAGGCTCACATATCCACCAGAGGTGTGTTTCAAGGACCTTCTGATGAGACTGGACACATGCACTTGATCTTTGCACAGGTGGGAGATATATTTATCTGTCATTGGCTTCATAGGAGGCAGCTGACTCCCCCGTCGCCGGCCCACGGCCCCTTTAACACCACAGTGCTACTAGCATTCAGTGTGCTGCTTTAACTCCACGCTTGTAACCTGCTAGTTAATTATTTAGAAAGCCTTATGCTACCTCTGGGAGTTACACAGTGGCTGCTGGCTTTCAATTAGAGAACAAATGCTGTGTTGTTTTATGACTAGTCTAGCCTCTCAAGTCAGCCCAACTAAGCACTTGTGCCAGACAGTTCAGTGGCCAAGGAGAAAATCCTGACCTGGAATCTTGAATGAAAATCCAGAAAATGGCCTGGATTGTTGTCAAGGTGCAGGTGCTCTTGGAATGCAGCCGCTGAGACTAGATCCAGAGGAGTATTTCTTCTAGACATACTGTACATGACAGTTGTTTATCAAGCAGTTCCCATGCTAATTGAAGTTCTTATTACCAGCTGCACAGACAGTTGAGAGCAGATTCCCTGCCACAATATCACAAATGTGTTTAATGGAAGAGAATAGGTTTCTAATGAATTTGATCACTATATATATCACTAATTTCACTATAAATAAGAAAACCAAAATCTGTTATTTCCTTTTTCTTATTTATTGTCTAAACAAGAGGTGATAAATGCAGTCAGTGACTTCTTGACTCAGCACACAGATAAGATAAATTGCTGCACACCTGGACTTTCCCAGCGTGTCACACTGTGACACTGAGCAGCAGGTTCCTTCAGTGTGTGACTCACTGCAGTGTCAGATAAAATGTTTGGTTGGTAGTTTGAGTCACCCAAAACATTAAATACAGTTTCAGGGGTTGACTGAGTTATTGTTTAAATTTATGTTCAATTTATGTTATAATAATAAGTATTTAATGTAGTTGCACTGGAAGGTTAAGCTCTTCATGTCTGGTTCATGTCAGTAGTCAGTGAAGGTTAACACACCCAAAGTTTATTTATTTGTGGGGCTGTTAACTAGTTTATTGTAAGTACATAGTGTTTTGTGAAGTGTATGTAGGGTCACTGAAATAAAAATGACACAGATTCACATAGGAAAGTGTCTTTGATATGCTCAATGCTGAAGGCCTCTGTTATTTGTCTCCCAGGGGTCCTAGTTATTACGTCAATTGCACAGAGTCACATCAGGAGGCCCGAAGGCCCGAGTCGTTCCAGGACATCAGTTTGGATGAAGGTTCAGGAGGAGGGTCGCATCATCACGAGGTAGCATCATCTACGTCATACAGTCCACAAATGCTACAACATCGTAACTGACCCCATTGCGTACACCTGTAGAACATTCAGATTCCAATGTGTTTTTTCATTTTGAGATTCAACTATTCCCCTTGTGAGTTCAGTAATATGTGTGTTTGTGTGTGTGTGAATTCTCCAGGTGGAGGAGACCTTGGTTTTACCCACCCAGTCTGAAAATGAGCAGATGCCTGAGCAACAGCAACAAGTGGAGCAAATAGCAGTGGACGACAAAAAAGAGCAACATTCAGAACTGGTGATTATTGTGAAATTTGACAAGTTATTTACAATGTATGATGTTATTGGTATTGCATTTGTAAGATTATATGTTTATTTGACACATTAATCTGCATGTTAGTCCTGTAAAGTTTAAGGAAGATTTGAATGGACCACTTCTGTAAATGACCCACGCTGTCTGCACGTCTACTCCTCCAAAGAGTATATCTTCTTGTGTTGTTTCATTGGTGGACCCGTCAGTGAATGTCGGTGGACAATCAGGGAGTGAGGGGAGGTTGTCCAATGTGGTTGGCAATGTTCTCTGAGCTTGGAAAATGATCTGAGTTAGTGATGCATCATTACTGAAATACATCCACAAATGCAAGACGTCTTATTTATTCAGCTATTTGTATCCATTGGTCCTCCAGTGTTTGAAGTCATCCAGTCCATCTGACTGGTAACAGTTCAAAACCCTCTTTATCCATCAGGCCCTTGAGGTGGATGAGCCCGCTCTCAATTTGGGGTTGGAGGAAGACGGGGGCGTTTCACAGCCTGATCCACAAACCGAGCAAGGCTCAGAATATCCAAATGTGGAAGTGTCCATCTTTCAAGACCAAGACTCAGCCCCCGTGACTGCATCCTCTGACCCCATCTCTGGTTTTTCTGCTGAGGTTCACGATGGCCCCAGCACCCCAAATGTTCAAGACAGCATCACAGATAGGCAAGCCTCTATTTCTCTATTTGTGTACATTTTTGTTTTTTGTATTGGATCTTGGCATTTCAGTCTCTTATCAGTTACCATGTATTGTTGCTTCATTATAGTGTTTCACATGATGCACCGGACATAACTCCACCTGAAGTCATTGACTCCCATTTGCCCCCTGCTGATTGTGAAGTAGAGGAGACAAACCCTTATGACAATGACAAGTAGGTACTTCCATTGCTGTGTTTGGAGAGTAAAATATAGAATTGTTTTAACTGTTGTTTCTACCAGTTGTGACTCATTTGTTTCCAGTTCAAATGAAACCCAAGTGCCACTTTAAATTTGTAATGTTTGTTCTTCCACCAGCATTCCTCCTGTCGTTCTGGAGAACACATCCAATGCTCACGCTGCAGGTACGAAAACTCACACGGACCCTCCACTCAGTCCTCTAGCGGATCAGCATCTGGAGACCAACACGTCACACTTGCTGGAGGAGCAGGTGAGGAACATGGACATGTTAGCAGCTTTTATTCTCTCTTACCTCTGACTGCCACAGGAGACGTCCCACCTCTCATTTTCTCATTATCTCGGACAGGACCGGAGCTCCCCTGTCACCACAGACACAGATTCCAGCGTGAGCAACAAAGACCCCGAGGACATTCCCACATTTGACGAGTGGAAGCGGAAGATGATGATGGAGGTGGAGAAAGAGAAAAGTAAGAGTGTTGTGAAGAGGTCAGCTCTCTCTCACAGTAAGAAGGTCCTGGGGCTAGTTTGGACTTTGGGGTCTCTTTGCATGCTCAACCTGTGTCTGCGTGGGTTCACTCAGGGTACTCCGGCTTCCTCCCATGACCTGTCCATAGGTGTGAATGTGAGTGTGAATGGTTGTCTGCAGCGACTTGTCCAGGTTGTACCCCACCTTTCACCCATTGACAGCTGAGATTGGCTCCAGCTTGAACCACAACCCTTAAAAAGATAAAGCGGCAGATAACAAGCTAACTTTGGTTTTACGTCAGCATATAGAAATGTAATGACATTGTTTTTCTCATTAACTCCTGTGTTGTTATCAACAGCTCTGTCTACTCACACCTCAACCAATGGAGGGTCTCATACTGTGAAGAAAGTCCAGAAGAACTTCAGTAACTATGCATCGGTGGAGTGTGGAGCTAAGATCCTTGGTGCTAACCCAGAGGCTAAGGTATACAATATCTAGTGTATACTGTATGGACCTGCAGGACGTGCGCTTAGGTGTTGACTTACATACATATCAAGCTAAATTTGATTTTCTGATGTTTTTGACACAGAGCACTTCAGCCATATTGAAGGAGAACATGGATTTATACATGCTCAACCCTTGCAGTAATAAAATCTGGTACGTGCTACACCCACATAATGCGGTAAACATCTTTCTACCTCAGCTGAGTCCAGTGTTTGTTGCTTTCCTTTTGTAGGTTCATCATTGAGCTCTGTGAGCCCATCCAGGTGAAGCAGTTGGATATCGCTAATTTTGAGCTCTTCTCCTCTACACCCAAAGACTTCCTTGTCTCCATCAGCGATCGGTGTGCATTCTTTATCAGCAATATCACTAATTAGAGAGAAGTTAGTGTCATACAGTTTTGAAACAGCAAACTGTGACAATATTTCCAAATATTGGCATCATTTGATTTTTCGTTATTTTACTCATAAGCTCTGCCGATTCCCCATAATGTAAAACCGTCAGATTGAGGAATAACTTTACTGAACCGTTTAAATCTCCTCCTGCAGATACCCAACAAACAAGTGGCTAAAGCTGGGAACCTTTCATGCCCGGGATGAACGCACAGTTCAGAGCTTTCCTTTGGATGAACATCTTTACGCTAAATACGTGAAGGTGAGCACTGCGCTGACTCTGTTTTATGATAATGTCATGTCGAGGAATGTACAGTAGTTGAGTGTTTGTCTCCTTCACTGGAACTCTGTACATTCTGAGTTTACTAATGGATTCATATTCCACTGCAGAAACGCTCTGAATTTTTTAGTTTGCGATGCAGTGACTGCAACTAGATATCCACACTGGGAATCGGTGATAAATGATGTATTTTATCGTGCTGTTATTTACGTGGAAGAAATGTCGATCTTTTTTGGCTCATAAACGTTTTATGTCGACGTGTTAGACCTTACAGACGAGTAAAATGCAGGATAGGCTGAAACAGCTGTTGGGGGTGGGAGGGTCGATGCTGTTAATGTCACTGCGGGGGAAAACCAGCAAATGGCCCCAAATAAAAACATTCTGTCTTTGGTCCTGCATGTATATCCTTTTAATTATCTTCTCTTTTTCTCTTCTCTGCCTCAGATGTTCACCAAGTACATAAAGGTTAGCTGTGTTTCTTGTAGAGGTCTGGGAATGAAGTGAACTCAGTAGCAGTAAACATGAGGGGAATGTGTTTCCTTCTGAATCAGATGTAACTACTGCTAAACTTGTCTGTTCCACAACAAATACTATCGAATACATTCATTTAACAGCTGAATGAAATCTAACATACTTGTTTGAAGTCAACTAATCATCATTTTCAATGACCTACCTGGGATGTTTGTCTGATGTGCTCACTCATCAGTTTGTCAGCATTTTAACCTGGTGTGTTGATTCCGTGTCAAAACCAAATCCTGACGTGATCTTTGTAAACTGTCACCAGCACTGTTGAGTTTCTTCAATGGAATTGAACTTACTCCTGTTTTCATTTGATATATAATACAGTATTTACTGTGTGTAGATGTGAATGTCTTCCATATGTTTCTATAGGTAGAGCTGATCTCTCACTTTGGCTCGGAACACTTCTGCCCCCTCAGTCTCATCAGGTACGTCACATTTTCTCTATCAGTGAGCAAAGGCAAAACTGCTTTCTAGGCACTGAATGATTATTAGTCATTGAATGAGAGTTGTACTGTTCTTTGTGTTGCACTGTCTGTCTTATTTTATTGCAGAACTTTATTGTACAAAGTGTGTGAGCTCTACTTTCTGCCAAATGATATGTACATTTCCATGAGTTCAAGGGGAATCTGTTGACCCATTTTTATTGGCAGCCATTGGTGAGAGCAAGGAGAGCAAATACTGATTTACCAGTTGACAAGCAGTTATTTCAGATCTTGACTTTCATTCCACTCATGACTTACTTTATTATTTAACCAGAGTGTTTGGCACCAGCATGGTGGAAGAGTATGAAGAAATAGCTGATCCCTCTGAACGACAAGATGATCCAGATGATGACTTCGGTGAGAAAAGTCGGGACAGTTGTTTTGTTTCTGCTGAAAGCCCATGTCACATTTTCCTGACAGTTTCGACCTGTTTCCAACAAGAGTGGTTTACGTTTGTGTATTCTTGCATATATTTTTGTGTTCGTATTGTTGGTAATAAATTAAAACAAATCAACTTTGTCAATGTTCTCCATTGTCCTGTTCTGTTTCTGAAACCAAAGCTCTGTGTGTGTTTGTGTGTTGATGGCTGCTCCCTCAGATTATCCTCCTGGATATACACCTGGTGAAGTCAACTACTCCAACAATCTGATCGGATCTGCCAAAGGTAAGTATTACACTCTACCACTCAAAAGCTTGGACACAATTTCCTGTTTATTGCATGAGAAAGAAACAGTACTGTGTTTATTCTAGACATGAGGGTGATGTGTTTGCAGGGCTGGAATTTGTTGTTCACATTTTGCTTTTTCCTCAGACGTCATTTTGAACATGGTCAATAACATTGCTGTCAATGTTCTCGGCAGTAGCCCAGAGATGCAGGGTACGTATCCTACGACACATTTCATATCGGTGTTTAAGGGGGAATTGGTACTAGGTAGGTAGGTTATCATTTTGGATTCTAACATGGTGCTGTGGACTTTCATGGCTTGATGTCCTTGGCGCTGCTGGTCCTTCTTAATATTTCTTGTTCATGTTTTGAAGGAAACCTTTCATCCCAGGAAGTGAACATGACTGACGCTGCTTCTCTGCTCGAAGCTGCCTCTAAAAGTCCCACTGCAGATATCACCTCAGTGTGAGTACTGAATCAGATGTTGTTACCTGAACTCTGTATTAAACTGCATGTACACGTCATGTTATGTCTGACTGTGTTCACATGAACTTAGAGTAGTGGAAAAGGGAAAAGGTCAAATTTGATATCACACATTCGTTTCTCATCTTTGGAAATCAACTTCTCCATTAGTTGTTATTATTCTGTAACATAATACCTGTATTATATCACCTCAGCATATGACTCTTCTCTCTGTCTAGTCCAGACTCAGAGGAGGTGGAGATGTCTCCAGACCTGGTTACCACCGAGTCAGCCGACACTGCTGCCACAGAGCCACCTCCTGCTGATACAAGCCAACCTTCCATAGAGGAAAAAAATGTCATTCCCTTGGAGAGACAGGAGGAAGAATCTATCAGCTCTACCATCACCCTATTGGATAAAGAGGAAGAGTTGGAGGAAGGGCAGGAGGAGAGAAAGGACCCTAATGTTCGACAACAAGAATCTCTAGACTACTGCGCTCTGCTTCCCTCCTTTTCCTCCTCGTGTTCCTGTACTGCGTCCCTGCGGGAGTATCTCCAGCAGCAGTGTTCAGTTCTGCAGTTTCAACAAAGGAAGTGCCGAACTATGGACAGGACACCGATGAGTCCCTCCATCCCAACACCAACTTGGCCGTTTCCTCCGCCCCCCTCCGCCTGCCCTGAACCGAAGCAGCAACACAGTGAGGTACATCATGACAAAGAACAAGCTGCTGAGCAGGAGCCAGGAAGTAACGCCAGCCCATCGGAGGCACCGCAGCCTCCTGGGAACGCAGTACAATCTCAGCACGGGTCCATGTCTGAACGTCCGCTGCTGGAGCCCAGTCAATGCTCAAAGCTCCCCGCCGCCAGTGCCTCTGATTCATCCTCTGCCAGCCTGACCCCTGTTGTGGAGACGCCTCCGCTTTCGTCAGAGGTGCCAGCAAAGCAACTCAAACCAAGCACGAGCCAGGATGTCCACGCTGAAGAGAAACACATGGACGCTTCAGCGTCCCCCAGTAGCTCCATCGATGCCAAACCCAACTACAACACAATAGAAAATTCTCCAGTGACAGCCACAGAGGCCAAACCGAACATCAACAGTTCCTCACCTGAGAGTAACGTCTCCATCCCAACCCCTGATATGACAGATCAACCTCATATTCTCCACCCCACCGCTTCTCCTCATTTAGAGCAACAATCTGATGCACCAGCTGTTCCTGAAGGCGACGCATCTCCCTCTGAACCATCCACACCTGCTCCAGACACAGATGTGGAGCCCTCTAGTGGTCACACAATCGTCACAGAAACTAAAACTGAGGATCTCACAAATTACATCTCAGGCAACGGTCAGCTGCCTCACCCCACCTCTCCCGACTCTCCCTTTTTGTCTTCGTTGCCCACATCGTCCCTCTCGGACATCTACGCGGACCCCCCAAATGGGACGGAGCCGAATGGGAACCTGGTGCACAGCTCCAGCCAGAAGGAGTCTGTATTCATGCGGCTCAACAACCGCATCAAGGCCCTGGAGATGAACATGTCGCTCAGCGGACGCTACCTGGAGCAGCTTAGCCAGAGGTGAGGAAAAGTACAGCAGACTACAGAAAAAGATGTTGAACCTGGAGAGATGATCAGAAAATATTGGAAAAAAAAAGTGAAATGAACATGCATGTATACAAACAGAGAGGAGTTTCAACAGCACACAAAAAACACGCTTTCTCTGGTTGAAGGTATCGTAAGCAGATGGAGGAGATGCAGAAGGCTTTCAACAAAACCATTATCAAACTCCAGAACACCTCTAGAATCGCTGAAGAGCAGGTAAGAAGTGGAACCAACACAATTACTCAGTCACATGACAAGGTCGGCCAAAACTCCCACAGTCTGGATGATTAATTCACCGTGTCTTTGTTGTGCCTCAGGACCAGCGTCAGACCGAGTCCATTCAGCTGCTGCAGAGCCAGCTGGAGAATGTGACTCAGATGGTTCTCAACCTGTCGGTCCGAGTCAGTGAGCTGCAGACTGAGGTAGATAGCAGCCTGCAGGCCTCATGGCAAACACACTGTGGTCATAGTGCAGATACATTCTACAAAATGTGCTGTTGCTTTGCTCCTGCTGTTATAAGTAGAAGTCTGAGTGTGTGTTAATAATAAAAACGGTGGTGCCCCCCCCCCCCCCCCCCCCCCCCACCCCAAACAGG
>CAAKHB010000359.1:27791-39492 GCA_901007665.1 Aeoliscus strigatus | reverse complement strand
CCCGCCCCTCCCAACAGGTGTCAGACAGGCAGACCTACCTGCTGCTGTCTCTGCTCTTGTGTCTGTGTTTTGGCCTGCTGCTGTTTGCCAACCACTGCCGCAGCTCCGTCATGACCCTGCATGACGAGGCACAGCCGCCCCTACCTAAGACCTACACCTGCTGCCCCGAAAGGTAGCCGCATGCAAAACATGTAACAAAAAGCATATGATATACCATCATGCACTTCTGTACCACCTGACATGGTCTTGAAACATGAACAAGCCTCAGCTCTGAACGTAAATCCAGTATGTCATCTCAGAGGGAGCTAACAGACAAACTGACCAGTGCTGTGAATGTCCTCTGTTCATTAAGACACTTAACTCATTCACCAAGGACATCACAGCTGGAATCTAAAGCCATCACATGACCAGACTCAACCTCAACCGTTTCCCTAACAGGCACTTCTGTGGGGATATGGGCCTGAAGAGGAGTGCGTCCTTTCCTCTCATCCACTCAGAATCTCTCCAGTTAGCTCCCAGTAAAGGTAACAGTGCGCCAACATCTGTTGGAGATGTACCCCCCCCCATCTATTTTATTATTTAATTTGTTCCTAATTAACTGGTTTACAGACCCAGAGATTGTCCATGCAGAGGAGACGCAGAGTCTTTGTCCACCTAACAGGAAGGTTTGTACCTGTTCAATGCAGAGTGTAGGAAGTCGGACTGATTTTTATGACGTCTGTTCCTTATCCTCCCACACAGAAGAGACGGCGTAAGATGAAAGCACTTGATAGCGTGGGGCTACTGGTGCCCTCTTTCCACACAGCTCCGGGGCTGTGTAATGGATCTGCTGTTTGTAACGGTGCGCCTGTCACCACCAACCCTTCAGCCCTGGCAAAGAGGTTCCTTCAACCTACTTTCAGAGACTCGCCGTCAGAGGGCAGCTCGGAGGGATCGTCTCATTCAGACGACCCCTCCTTCTGCGGCATTACCACAGCTTGCTCTCGAATCTGTGACGGGCTCCCTCCACCAAAGACCCGGGCAGAGAAACGGGCGTTAAGGCGCAGACGTCCCAAGTCTAGTTGCACAGTGGTGGATTTTGTTCAGGCCCCACAGAGGGACAACAGCAGGTCGATGCCCGTCGCAACTATAAATACATACATGGTGAGCAGGGAAACAGAGCCCAGCTCTGGGACATTTGTCCTCTCAGGTCCTGTTTAACAGAACTGACTGTCGACTGTAAGACATTGCACTAGTTGTCACTGGTGGTTACACTCTTAAAACAGAGAATAGCGATAATTCCTGTAGTGATTGGCAGCTGTGAGCTTCAACGTGGACAAATCCCCCACTGTTATTGTTTGTTTTCTGCTCGTGTTCTTGTCGCTGTCAGACATTTGTATTTGCTTAATCAAAGACTGTCTTCCTGGCTGACAATTAAAGCTTTTTCCTGATTGTTTGGAAACACAGACTCTGACTTTTGACCCCACAAAGTGAGGAAAAGGACGAGTCAAAGGAGTCAAAGCGGAGGTTTTAGTGGCCTCTGCTGTGTGTCTGGTGCAGCTGTAACATATTATTAAGATGAGATAAGCCTTTACTGTCTGGCAATACTGGCAATAAAGCAGAAGTCATAAGAATATATATATGCATTTACATCATATGAAATGATGACTCGTACTATGCAGATAATACAGTTTTGCACACAAATATTACCACACATCAACTTTTAGTGGTAAATTGATCTGTTTTATTGCACATTGATTGAAATGAGACATTTCCTATATTAAAAGAATGCCACTGCAGTTTTTCAGCAAAATACATTTTAATATATGTATATATTCTTAAATCCAGCAGGGGGCAGTGTTGGATAGCGAGATGATGGCGCTATTATCTTCATCATTTTCCATATGAGGAGTCATTATTCAGGTTGAATTAAATTGTTTCAGGGAGTAATACTCCTTTTAAGCAGAACAGCCCATTTGGTTTTGTAATGCTGGCTTTGTCCCAATGCCCGTGTTAACGTATTCATGTACTTCTCAGGCCCAGACACGATACGCAACAATGTGCAACTGATGTCTTGTAGTGTTTTCATGGAAAACAAGCCTGACTGTGTGTGCGTGTGTGTGTCTGTCTGTCTGTGTGTCTCTAGACAGGATGTTCTGCTGTGCAGCCTCCATCAATAGCATTCCACACTGGCTTCCACTGGAGGTGGAAAACCAGGATTTATTCCTTTTACACACACTCATACGCTCTGTGGTCATGCACAGCCAGAGCAGTAGTGGATGTGGAAAAAATGAGGTTAAAACCTATTTATTCATCTGACCGGGATGGAAAGCGTGAGTCTTTAAGAGATAAGCGTGCTTGATGCTCTGTTTTCCTTTCATTTCGTTAACAGAATTCCCAGGTTCCTCTTGCCCTGCTTCGTCCCAAAGATTATCTGTAAATGCAGGACTACAATCCTCTTTTCCTCTGCACCCGGGGTTTTATCGGACCTCTGTTATGGGCTGAACAGTCTGTGTGCTTATGCTTTTATTTTTGGTTTACAGGTGTCTAGCTGCTGGCTTTCTTTTGCCTGATTCTGTCTAAGATGGATGACATAAGGTTCAGAGCAGAGCAGAAGTGATTGCCTGACACAGTTACTCATGAAAGGATCCTCCATCTATTTTACAGAAATAGAAATAGATTTGGGTTTACTTGAGCAGCACTACTCAGCTGGAGGAAAAGCTGTAATAAGGTTCAGCTGGAGGGTTTTTGTTGTTGGAGCAGAAAGCACATTGTTAATTCAAATATAAAAATGTTGTTTGTTTTGCTATTTAAGAGATTTCATCCTTCTGTTACCATTCTATTTTTTTCCTCCTTGCCCACATTTATGAATAATTAGTTCATAATAGTTCATTCATTTTCCGAGTGACCAGGAGGTGGCGACTCCACAGGTTTATTCAACTGAAGAAATGATGTCCCTTTATTACTGTTTTCTACAACAGGTGATTTACTTGGAGCAGGCCAGTTTATGGCAGGGCTACCTGACACCAGCAACCATTCACGCTAAATTTATCAAACTAGAGTATGTTTTGGATCTGTGGGCGCAAACCCGGAGTACCTGGAGAAAATTAATGTGGGGATGAGTAGAATATCCAAACTCCACCGTGGTGAAGTGATGAATATAAGCTATGAATAAATACATTTTCAATCAGGCTTTCAAAGAACCAAGGCAGCGATGGACATTAAGATAAACTGAGGAGGTGATGTGGCGAGTATGTTAACTTTAGAAATAATGTGCACATGAATGTTGGAATATATTAGCACACACTGACATTGTGGAAATGATTCATTTATTCACTATACTTTTACACTGTTGTCCAACTGCAAACACATCTTACAGCCCAATGTTTATTTCTCCCCTTACCACTTTTTCTTTCACATATTCTTAACATCTTTGTGTTAAAAGGCTCAAATCTCTAATCAGATTTTTCCCATAGTTTCCTTCAACTCTTCCCTCCTGCAGCTCAGTTCTCCTTTTTCTCACCACGCACACTTGTGTGTCAGCGGAGGATGCTGTCAGTGTGAGCGGACGCGATTGGGGGAGAATAATCCTTTGAGTGCTTTGCTTTCTTAGATTTTGGTGTGAGAGGAGAAGGGGGAGTCTTTGATGTTCTGCGGATACCATTGGAGACTGCGGCATTAAATACGGATTTACAATTTCCATCATAGACCCGCCCATCCCCCCCCTTCCCCATCTTCATGATTGTTATTATTCATTTCCACCCTTTTCTTTAAATGAGACACTCATTATATAACTATGACCCAATTTTCTGCACTTCCCAGCGTTGGACGTTATGACAAACACACTTGTACTTGTGATTTGGGCGCAGTTAAATCTTTGACAGAGCTGTTTAGCGGGGCGCTTACCAAGAGGCAGATGAGATGTTTGACAGCCACATGAAATCAATTTGGCCGTGCCTTACCCCCAGTAAGCCCACTGTCGTAGAAGTACCATTCCAGTGCAAAAAGTTGCAGCAGACGTGTCACATTTGACAAGCTTCTGCTTGAAGATGTATTTTGTCTCCTCCAGGGAACTTTCCGCTCAGTGTTTCATGGACTTAATTCCTCTGTTTCTCTCCATCATCCAAGATTTGCTGCTGTCTGATGCGTCACACAGAAACATGAGGTGTTCCTAGTTCTCATGGTTAGACGCCGGAGGTGCACGGGCGACGGTGCTTATACATAGACACTCATACATCATGTTCTCATGCAGCACGAGTGCAGACGTGGATGATACAATATCGAGTCCACATTTGCTGGGTTGCAATGTGTTGTCATGCAAAGCCCACACGGGTGTGACGCAGCTGAGACACACACACACACAGATGAGATGTGGCATGTTGACTAAATACAGGATAGGATGCACACTATTCACCCTGCAGTCAAGGACGATCATGCATGACGTGCACCGTCACAGAAGCATGTAGGCTGACCTTTCCCCTGCCAATGACTGAGTCACAAGTCAATGGAAGGTGAGCCTCCATCCGGTTTGTCTCTGACAGGAGTCCTCAGCAACGCTACTTCAGACACAGAAAAACATATTCAAACATTAGAGGATATTATCACTGACAATATGCCTCAACAAAACAACAATTGTTGGCACTGGAGAAATTCTTTGCTATTCACCCTGAGATCTGACCCACAAGGCTCACGAGACTGCACATCGACTGATTGTCACTCACATAGAGTGGAATCAAATGGAATAGTTGGTGCAGGAAGTTATAAGAAGGGACACACAGGAATTACAATCTGAATAATTTGCTATTTTAGCACAATCTTTCGTTCCCTCGCCACTGCTGTTGAAAGGAACCACCAAAACCACCAGGCTGAACTCACACACACACACACACACACGCACCTACCTGCAGGCCTCCCTCACCTTTGACAGACACAACAATCTCCACAAGTCCTGTCTCGCAATGTTAAAAAAAGAGAAAAAGAATTGTTTCAAATAATTGATGCCAATTATGAAACATATTGTCTTTCAAAAACGGTCATCTCAAGAATTTAAAGTTGATCTGATGAGTAGCCCACGCACCAATGTGCTGAAGGAATAACACCGGACAAAGAGAAATACTTTGACAAGATAAAACTGAAACGAGGGAACTTTAGACGTTTTACTTCTGCAATCTCAAGCACCTTTTGGCTGCAGCCCATTCATGACTGTGTTTTCATTCCTGGAGTAATACTACACCTCACATTTCTGTATAAAAGGTACAGAGGCAAAGCGTTCACCTTCACCCCCATTCCACCTCCACTTTATGAACGATTACAAGCTGGATAGGTGGAGCAGAGTGTGGGCTCATAGTACAAAGCTAATGGGAAAGATGAACCACGTTGACTGCACATTGCAATGTCAGGTTCTGGCTTCCAGCATTACGCTGCCTCTGATTGGTTCAGTGTAAATAACACCAAGATAACTTATATTAATGAGGCTGACAATGAAATACCACAGATACAATCAAATAATTTGAATTTGTGTTGGAGGACGAGACCAATTCACAAAACCAATGGGAATACAGCTGAAGTAAACCATAAGTATTACTATAAGTTAGTGAGTTAGTTAGCCTGGGTGACTTTCTTGGGTGACTATCTGATGTAAATGTTGTTTTAGAAGGGGTCAAATTCACGCTGCCTGAAAATGAACCCGGCTGAATTGCCACAAGCCTGTGACTGTTGTTTTTGTTGTGTATATACAATACAAATATTCTGCAGAAAACCTCCCCTCGCTTGAAATGGGCCAATGATGTCAAACACTGGAAGGATTAAAACACTGACATCTCTCCAGTGAACATGGAGCTCTGGATGATTTGATCATTATTCTCGGGCAGGAATCGTGGCTACACAAACATCTTGATAAACCAACAACAGTGACTGCCTTGTCTCCTGTTCCGCTGTAATGTGCTAATTAGTGTTTTAATCAATACGACTCTGCTGTGTAACTCGACACAAACAGGGGAAACTAATGAGATGTGACCGGAGAAAATGCAGGGACAATCTATGATGTGCAGGGAAACGATCTAAAGTTCTGCTTTTTGTCGCTCAACATTCAACACCGTTCTCTCTGAGCGCCCACAGCTGCACATGGGTTGTACATGTAGACTAAGATGAGTTTCACTTTTCTGTTCCCAACCACAGGACGTCCTGCTTCCCTCGGCCAGTAGAAAGATCACTGACAGACGGACACTGGTTTCTAAGCACCGGATGAATTCAACTGACAGTTGGTATTTGAATCATTTCCTTTTGTGTCGATTTTTTTACTGCTCATAATTGTGTCATGATGGAATGCTCTGGGCTTCATGTGGTTTATAAACAGGTGCAATAAAAAATGTACAAGTTGAATTGCACTTTTTTCTTTTTGAGATTTTCTCCTGGAAATTCAAAAAGTCAAAGCAATGCTGCTCCTGTAAGACTTCAGTGTGGAAAAAACCTTTGTGTTTCGTGAATGTCACCGAATGACATTCACGGAGTTGTGATTCATGAGGTGTAACAACATGATTACAATGTCTTGTCTCAGAAATTCTTGCTGTGAAATGTTTTTTTTTTTATATAGTTATGTGGAGTTTGAAGGCCACTGCACTGACCCTGACACTGCACAAGCCTCCAGGGCAGCTGGGCTCCTCGTCCTCCGATTGTTGCCATGGTTGCACACAGCGGGTGGTGGTGGGGGTCCTGCAGATGAAGATGAGCTGATTATGATGATGATGATGGTGGTGGTGTTGGTTGCCATAGTTTGCCCCATGGGGTTGTGTTTTCACATCATACCCACCATCCTCTGCTCATGACCTCTGTCACCTTCCCTGGGGAGACACTTGCCAGGTGAGAAAAGCACGCAACAGGAATTAGAAGGACCAGGTCAACTGTGTGTTTGTTCCCCCGAGCGAGGTTGTTTTTGGCTGATATGTCTGTCCTTTTGACTTATTCTATGAATACAGGGCAACAAACCGTTGAACAATATACAGAGAGCAGAATGGAACAGAGAGAAAAAAAGAATACCGTACAAGTATGTGAGTGTGTACTTGAATTATAATGTTGTTGAGTACATTTACTTCTTACTTCTATACTGCTGATGACCTTTTATTGACCCCATCATACATAACATTTGTCGTCCTCGCTGCCTTGTGAGAAGGGTACCGTGTGTTTATATATAAACACCTGAATGCTGCTGCTAAAAACCTGAAATGAAGAGAACCAGGAATATTGTGTTTTGATTAAAACTAGAACTTTTCATTCCGTTTCATTATTATCATCCATGACATACATAACTAAAAATACTAGCAATGCGATTACCCATCAACTTTGACTGAAGTTAATGCTCTGTTGGTTGTTGTGTAATGTGAGAGTGGATGGCAGATTTACCCTGATGTAGTAAATGTCCCTTGTAGATTTCCCTTACAAATATTTTGACTAAATATTCAGAGGTTGCCTCACACTTGTTATGTTCTTGATGATAATTGAATACCTGGCAAATCAAATTAGGATTCCACAGGGATCATTTGGTGTAATCGTATTGTCACATTTCTGCCGGTTGGCGTTTAGACTGATGTCACCCAGCAGAACGACAGGCAGGAAGAGACACAACAATGGGTGAGCAGCTTGTTAATCTCCTCCTTCAACTGTCGGCCTTATATGACAGGGATAGCGAGCTTGATATTAGGATTATGAAACCCTCCAACAAGTCATTTCTCTTTGTGGAAGCTCCCTGTGCTGACTGAGGCACTCAGATTCACCCTGCAAACAACCAATTCCTTCAACAAGAAGAGATATGTAACAGACAAAATTTTCTTTTAGTGAGATTCAAAGATTCGTGGAAGATATCAAACGAGAATAAGTTACTCGTTGCCACACAAACATCCTGATACACCAACAATATTGTCAGTGACTTCGTTGGCTCATGTTCCGCTGTAATGTGCTAATTAGTGTTTGAATCAATACGACTCTCCTTTGTAACTCGAACCAAACAGGGAAAAATAATGAGATGTGGATAGAGAAAATGCAGGGACAAGCTATGATGTGCAGGGAAACGATCTAAGGTTCTGCCTTTTGTAGCTCCGAGGACAGCCGGCAGTAACTCAATTGTAGAGACTTAGCTCGGGGATCGGAGGGTGGCTGGTTCAAGTCCAGCTGCCGACCACAGAATGGAAGTGGACTGGTAGCTGAAGCTCACTTGGGTCACCTGGGTTACTACGGAAACTCCCATGTGCTCCCTGGACACCTGACATGGCAGCAGTTCATGTAAAATGTCTGTCAATTAAGAATTCTTGTAAAACAGAAAAGCTGGTCCATTCTGACCTCAGTGAGCTTTGAGAACGAGTCAGTTCAAGTTGACTTCTCCCTTTTGACTGACAGGACATGACTGGTGTCCCAGGGGGCGTGGCCCTGACCCAGAGTACGCCTGGTCATGAATTACCTGGTGTAAGTGATGTGGTATCCTTACATGACGTCTGGGAATTTAAAAAAAACAATACATTTAATCTCAGACATTGCTGGAGAAAACAAGACAGAACAAAACAGAAAAAAAAACTCTTCTCCTGACGAAACCTCTTCATGTGCCGTTTTGGCCCAGACAGAGAGTTACGCAGCCGTCAGCACATCTGCGTTGCTCCATATTAAAGCAACGGCAAGCAGATGCCTTGGGCTTGCCATGTGACATTCCCCATAAGCAATTTAATTCCTGCAGAGTTATGTCGTGCTCTCTTCTCCACTTGAGAGCCTTGACATCATTAATCCATTAAAATTTAAATTCCAGAGGACTTGTAGCCCTCTTGCTCCCAGATTAGCAGTTCAGTGCGTTTCTGTGTCAGTTCAATGGGTTGAAATTAATTTCTCAACTAATTTAGTAAATGCATGCCAAAGCTTCTTATCTGAGTGGAGGATAAACTGCATCACACTGTCAGTGAACTGCAGGTAGGTTAGTTCAAACTCTGGCTGCGTTCTCTTATTGCTGTAGCTCCTTTTAACACCTGATGTCCTGGCCAATAACCTACTGACCGTCAAGCAGAAAACAGGCAGTTTGTGTGCTGTGACCGAGATGTGACACAAATTTATCGACGCTTTCACCACTTAGTCCAAATATCTGCTCTAATTTTGAATATACATCATGTGGGGTGGCTGCTCTGTGCTTGATTCGCTGCTTTGACCATTATGATTCAACTCCTCTGTCACACTGATAGCTACAACTGCCTTCATATGCTGTGTGTGTGTGTGTGTGTGTGTGTGTGTGCTGTGTGTGTGTGCGTGTGTGAAATGAGCGAGGGGATGATGTGGGCACATGTGTGATGACTGTGTCTTTCCCTCAGCACTGCCTCCAATCATGAGAGAGGACATGCACACACACACACACACACACACACACACACAGTTGGCACTAGACGGCTGGACACTGTCCCAGCTGATCATCGACCATATCTGACATTTTTCCCTCTCAGCGTGACTGGAGTTCACAGAGGTTGCCGCTGCCATCCAAACATGATTACCCCAAACTACGCCTCCTCCTCAGGCAGACTTCACTAGCTTCTGCTTAAATTAAAAAAAAAAAAGCACATCTGTGGTGGTTTCACACTGATGGAATTGCACCACTTCACCAGTTTGTAGTGAGATGTAACAACAGCATCCCTTGTTCCCATGACACCGGCTGCAGGGCTTCTCTCTCACGAGGCTCATTTGTGACCGTCCTACGAGGTGCTCCCTATTATCACGGCTCGCTCGCTGCTTTCTTGAGATGTGCGAGGTGTGATAATGGTGTGTCTGGCAGACATCACATGCCACTTCTGACAGTCGTTGCTCGCCTGCCCGCGTTCCCAGACGTGCGTGCACAAAAATGTGCTCGTCGTCACAGAAAGAAGAAGGGGTAATCACATCCAGAAGTATTTATTTAACATGTTTATATCAGCATCCGTCCTCTGACAACTTCATTGTATCTGTCCACCACAGAGACAGTATCATTCCTTAATAATTCTCGTGCTTTAATCTTGGGGCAGCGTTCCAAGCTGGCGGTTGTGCAGCCTGTGTCTGGCATGGTGCAGTTGTTTAGAATGGTGTTTTTTTTTCCCCCTGCCATCACCCCCAGTCATCCCTAATCCCGTGACTGCAGCTGCACACACAATGCGTAATCCCATCATGACTCAATTGTGTTTGGAAATAAAGACACACGTTGGCTAAAAAGAGGAGAGTGATTTGTCAGCACTCACAAGGGCAGGTCTGTTGTTGTGTGTTCACCGAGGGAGGTGGATGGTATTAAATGTTGATCTGCCAATGTGTCTCCACGTGGACGGAGACCAACATGGCTCCTGCTCCAAACATGTGAGCAACCCAGTTTATTTTTCCTCCATGAAAAGAAGCTGTCACTCTTTAATTCTTTAACAGTTACCGGATGATACAGGTGAGGTCAGATACAATGAGCTGATTTTAATCAGATCTTTGCTCAGCAAAAAAGTGGAAGCTGTACTGTATAACTTCACCGTTTGCAGATAGAGACCAGGCGCATCCTGGAAACTGTTTATACTGATGCGTGTTAGTGGTTTATAGAGCCACTGACCATGCTCGTGTGTGTCGGCCCGCCGTGGCCTCTATTTCTGCTGCTGCTTCAATGGACAGCGCACTGACTCAGATAATGAACGGTCCGGCCCAAGGGGGACAATTAGCGTCTTAATGTGTCTGATCTGATAGGCATTTGCTCTGATGAGTGGAAACCCTGTGAAGAAGGACGTCTGCCATGCTACGGCACTGTGACACACAACGGACCAAATGTACTCTTCTTGCCCCCGCGTCTCTCCGTCATACAAGGAACACGGACAACATGGTGCATTCGTGATTTGCTGCGTGAAGGGTTTTCCGCACTGCACTTGAAAGTAGAAGCTGGTGATTGCTTGAAGGTGCAGAATCCTGGACCCTCAGTGTTCTTTGTCTAGAATGACACCCCCGCCCCCAAGACACTCCAATCAGGCAGAGAGGCAGGGCAGAGGCTGGAATTTTAATCAAAAAGAGAATATTGAATTTGTAGAATTTGAAAATGTGCCTCTCAAACAAAATGCTCCCAGCCCTCTTTGATATGGAAAGCTACTACTCCTCCTTCCCTCTGTCATGAATTATTTTTCAAGTCTGTGTAGTTGAATTGCCCAGGGCGCCATGACCCTCATTACAAGAGTTGTACATAGGAGGGAAAAACCTTCATGTCGCTTTATTTGTCCTTCATTTGCTTCCTATTTTTCCTTCTCATTCCGCCGTACGAGGTCTCTCGCAGCAACGGTGACAGGCGGATGCTCCGTTGTGACAGTGTTAAATAGGTAGTGTGGAGGTCTGGAGGTTATATAAGTTGAACAAAGGAGTTAATTAATCACTCTATGATGAGTATGTTGTAATTAACCGTCATACCAGCCTGCTTTTAGAAAACCTCTTTCTGTAGCTTAGCTGAGATGGATTGACATCATCAACATTTAAAATAATTAAATTATTATTATAATCAAATCAATCACACACACACACACACACACACACACATATATATATATATATATATATATATATATATATATATATATATATATATATATATATATATATATATATATATATATATATATATATATATATATATATATATATATATATATATATTCTGCATGATTCTGACAGGAACCCCTAAATTAACACAATTTAGCTTAGAATTGCTAAGTTGTTTCAT
>CAAKHB010000359.1:4111-19360 GCA_901007665.1 Aeoliscus strigatus | reverse complement strand
TGGTTCTGGCAAGTGACAGAGAGTGAGTGAGTCCAGAGGAAAAAAAAGGATGTGTGTGTGTGTGTGTGTGTGTGTGTGTGTGTGTGTGTGTGTGCGTGTGTGCGTGTGTGCGTGCGTGCGTGCGTGCGTGCGTGCGTGCGTGCGTGCGTGCGTGCGTGCGTGCGTGCGTGCGTGCGTGCGTGCGTGCGTGCGTGCGTGCGTGCGTGCGTATGAGTGGGATTTCTGAACGAGTATACAAACTTAAATGAAACTTGATCATTTTGCAGGTGCACTGGGTGACAAATTCACACTTCAGCTGGTGTAGAAAAGCCCAAGGATCACGTCTTTTAATTAGTTGGAAAGAATAGTGTGTTAGTCTGGAGTTTACAGTGAAAATTATGCAAATTTTCACTTTGTGATCAGTTTTCCCATTAAAACGAATTTAAACTTTGTGACTTTGGTCTCAGGGTACCAATACCTTAGTTCCTCTTTAAAAACGACCTCGGGGGTTTTCACTTCTCGCTGAGATGCTGCGTTAATGTCATTATGTGCATCTGGGTGTATAATTGAAAAATGTTGAGATGTAAATTAAGCATCAACAACGTTGCTGCACTATAAGACTCTTATGACCGTCTTTAAAACAAGAGTTTGGGGAGTATATTTGATCTATGTTTACAGGGGCACAAACTGTGAGCAAAGAGATCCTGTTTATTTACTGCACTGTATGTGATGACCTTTACCTCTGGTAATTGTGGTAATAATTTCTAATAGATGTGGTACTTATGGCTGAGAGCTGGTGTTGTTACAGAATTACTGACAGTAAAAGAGGAAACAAGGTTTTCAATAACACACTTTGGTCCTTGGTATGGTGGAAGCAGTTGAGTTGATCTGTCTGACACAGTGCATGTTGATTTGGACTATTATACCTCTATTCTGTGGGCAGCTCATGTTACTCACTGGAAGCCATTAAACATGTTTTACATCTTTATGTGCCTCTGAGAAAAAGACCCGGATTTACATGTCCTAGCGCTTAAATGAAACATTTTTAAACATGGCTTTCTGCCGTCAGTGTGTCATCTCATTCATCCACAGGCTGCCAACCGTCAAGCGTTCCCCTATGAGTCAGTGCCTTGTCCTGCACCCTGTGAACCATGTTTAACCCCTCACATATGGTGCTCTGGATGAAATATGTTAGAATGTTATTTTCTGACATATTTCAGGAGACAGTTGTTTTCTTGTTTTGTTTTAAAACTCGTCATTAGGTTTAAATGTGCCCAGATTGCTGCGTTACTGTGTTTACACAAGTCTAATTACACTCTAAACTCTGTGTGACAGTTTGCAAGTCAACTGTACTTGTCCCTGTAAGACTGTGTTTGCATGATGTGTAAATGTTAAGATAACAATTGGCAAGGAATCATTGTTAAAGTGGCAGTTTTGCTGAGGATATGTGTGTGCGTGATGTGTCGGGTGGGGGTGTCTCCTGCTCCTCTGTGATCATGGATGAAGATTCATGGTGGCCATGGCTGCTCCATGTCCGCAGCAAGGAGGATATTCATGTTGACAGCGCTCCTTCTCCCACCAAGCCCGGGAGGAGGATCACACAAGCTGTCACTCAGACGGATGTCTCCCCTGACGGCACAAGTTAAAAGGAAAGGAGAAGGTAATGAAGAGAGGATAGAGGATGGAGAATGCTCGCAGGGTTCCAGACATATGAAGATGATCTCTTGCTGCTGCATCATCGTATTCAATTCATCAGATTGACATGCACACACACACACACACACACACACACACACACACACACACACACACACACACACACACACACACACACACAAACCGAACTGTATGTATGGAGCAAAGCTGCTGTGTTACACAGAGGATTTGTTGACTACGTCTTTGATGTGTTGCCTTTATGTGAGAGAGGGAACATGCTGTGTTGAGCATCATACAATATGAATCAAGGAAGTACAAAGATGCGATGTAATGCCACATGCATGACCGCGCTGTATGTTATTGCAGTATTTGCTGTCTGGGATGTGGAAGAGATGGGCATCCACACAGTGTAACTGATATCTTGTCACATCGTCTTCAAAAGGAGAGGCTGTTTGTGCTCGACCAAGAGTGAATTTTCCACCGCTAAGTGCTTTGATATCAGAATTGATTTGTTTTCACATCATGAACCTGCAACAGGCAGTGCCTGTTAATGAATTCATTTTACGTAAGCGTCAGTACAGAGTAATGAGAGGCAACGTTATCAAATGTGTGCTTTCATTTACAGTACAGAACATTCAAATGCAGTAATAACTATCTGTTCTGCTTGTCTGCTTCCTCACTGTGTCTCCCTCGCACTCATTTTCTTTTTCCTTGCTCCATTTCAGCCCCATTCATTCCTTCAAGAATGCACTGGAAAGCATGAAAATGAGACCATGTGAACAAATGAATGTTTCATGAATGCTTTCATGATGAGGATATGCAAATGAGGATGAGTGAGTGAATGAATGTTTAATGAATGCTTGTTTAATGAAAAGGACTTATTAACCAGAGCGCTGACTTAGCACAATGCCACTGCCCTGGCCGACCACGCATGAAAGCATCACATTATACTTTAGCAAAGAGGTGATACAATACATTTAGATTAACAAGCACAGCTAATCAGTTGGACATGATTGACAGGACAGAGACATATTGAATTAGCATTTACTGCTGCCTTCCCTTGCCTCCCTGTTTATTTTGGATGACATTGTGCAAACATGCAATCTGATGAGATAAAATTGGACCGCCTGTAAAGCCCATCCTCATTTTTGGCTCATGTGGTGGAGCTGGGGCTACAGGCACTCACATGAGCGAGATATGTCATTCACCTCCCTAGCTGCTGTAGCCATTATTTACCCACATCTCACACAGAGAGAAAAATATTCAACTTCATCCTTTTGTCCTCCAAAATAACAGCATGGTTGTGAATGTCTGAGTATGTAGTGAATAAAGAATGAGTGCTTGGTTTTAGGCTTTAGGTGTGTGTGTGTGTGTGTGTGAGTTCCATCTTACCTCCATGTGATCACCAATGTAAGAGCAGCAGCTTTGATTAGTTTTAATTAATTAGTTTTTTGTTTGTTTTTTATCAGAGAGTGAATTATTAATTGCATTAATTAATTACAAGTTTACATCCGTTCAAAAATGGGTTTGCTGCCTTTCTGTCTGCAATTTCCACATATCTTGGAGGAGGCATGTTACATGGGAAAAAATCCATTAAAATCTGGGGCAGATCTCTGTAACGAAGCAAAATGGTGCATTATTTATTTTGTGGTGCCGACTGAAGGGTGCTGGTCCTTCACTCTGCTACAATATGGAAAATTACAGAGCGCAGCTAGCGTTCTATTTACTCGCCCACGGACAGGTGAAAGATCCCTCGCTCCATCAGTACAGGATGTATATATGGATTAAATATACACACAACTGAGTATCCAGTGCCATCCATAACAAATCAAACCAACGCAGACCTTTTTAAGGTGTGGGAACAAAACACCATACACACACAACTAGAAGACAATTGTATTAAAATCATTGAAATGGAGTGGGAGGAAGCGTACGCTTATCAATCCCACCGCTAGATCAATCATTGCCATCTATATGGGTTTCATCCTGTAAGTATAGTATAAAATACTATACTTACATGTTTAGAATGTAGAAATCCTATGAATGTATAAATATATATCTCCTCCATAGATGTGTCTGCTCCTGTTTGCCAATGCCATTCAATGTTTAGGACCTCACAAAGTCTCTGTGCTGTGAATGTAACCGTTTTATTCAATAGTTATCACTCATGTTAGCTGGGTGGAGAGAATGTGCCAAATAGCAATGTCCACATTTGACTCTTATTTGACCTTCCACTCCCACACCAACGCTCGCTGCATTTGCTCTTTCTTCCTGTATCCCCAGTGAGTTCCTCTATCTCCCCAGACCCTCTCTCTCCCCCGTTGTTACAGTGGTGAAAAGGGGAAATGGGCTTAACAAAAATATTGTCAAACTGCCTGGAGAGCTGAGGGGAGTAAGCTGGGTGAGCATATCCAAATAGCCTCTATTTGCATTGCTAATTTCAACTGAAAAATTAAAAAAAGTGTTGACAGAGCTGAGAGCAGAGGCGAAGGGAGGAGGTCCTCAATAAAGCAACAGTCTAAACTCCTGGGTGAGCGGCCGCAGAGCGAGATCAAAGCGTTTTAAAACAGGACGGACTTAAGCTTCTTCAAGGGACCTTTCTTGCTAGCCTCCACAAATCCCCTTTTCTCCCAGAGCAGGCTTTGGGATGAAAACTGCTACTTCCTCAAAGATGCAAATGTGTGAATCTTTGTGCGACAAAGACGGCGAGTAAAGGCAGGGAGGAGAGGAGGGGAAGAAGGCAAGCTTTGTTGGAAACATCTAAATTGGGTTGTCATTGTGCAAAACCCCTGATCGCTCCCAAATGAGAAGAGAAACAGGCTTTTGTTCCACTTATAGGCTGTTCACATACCATGAAAAGGTCTGCATTATGTGTGCATGCACATATCCTCTACAGGAGCGGTCATGCTCTGCTGTCTGCAGATGCAGAGATCAGACAGGAGGAACCCACACAGCCGCTCATGTGGAACAGGAGTCAGTCCCCACTGGAGACACACAGCCAGAACAGGTGGGAGCAACATACACCCACGTACATTCAGAGCAGACACACACACCTTCCTCCCTGTGAACAGACTTTTCTTTTAGTGTTTAAAGTAGTATTTTATTAAGATTTCATGACGTATTTAAATGTGCACAAATGCAAAGAACAGTTTAACGGACTTTCATTCAGGATAGAAATAGAAAACCAAAATAGTGTCCATTTGGTATCTGAGCACCAAAAAATAGAAGAGAACAGAAAAAAGGGCAAAACCACTTTTGAAATAACTACATTTCAGGTACATTTCATTGAGTAGAATTTCTAAATCTAAAATGCTGTGACTTGCATTTTGATAAATGTGATGGTAAAGTACACAGAACACACGGTTTCCGTTTTTGTTTTTATGTTTTATGTCATGTTTATTGTATCTGTGTTTCTGTGGAGGCAGGAAATGAAATTTAGCCTATGGAGCACTAGGAGTCTAAGAAGTATATTCTATTGTACTGTATCGCATCACATGATATCGTACTGTATTCTATCACATGGCATCGTATCGTAACGTATCAACGTGTAAAATTAATAAGGAGCAAAAACCAAAGTCACTGACTGTGTGAAACACTAGGTACTCTACCTGATCTGATGTTATTGTAGCACTCGCCAATCTGAGCAGCTCATCCACACTGCATGATGTGTAATGTAGGTCAGATGTGCGAGCTGCGGAGCCCGGTAGCAGTGCTGACCCAGTAACGAGCTCTGTTTACTGTCAGTCCACCTTATCCGCACAGGTTAGTCTCTCTGACTGTGTCATACAGCTGCTGCCAGCTGCGCAGGAACATCCAGCTGTCCAATCATCTGCAGTGTCCACAGCAGCTCGACACAAAGTCCACCACTGTTCTACACATTATGTTACCTGAGGGCAGTTTCAGCTGTTTAATCTCATGAGCAGACATCTGTGTTTACGTTGAAAGGCTCCTCCTCCGTGTGTGTGTGTGTGTGTGTGTGTGTGTGTGTGTGTGTATGTGTCACACCCTAGTAAACATTTCCATCAACAATAAACATGTAGAAGTATTATGTTTCTAATAAGTGCTAAATAAAAATGGTGTATTACATAGTACACCTGTACCTAATCAAATGACGAGAAAATATATGGAACATTATTCCAGGTAACATAAATAACTAATTTTTTTTAAATAAAAAAGGACCAGAAACTGTTCTTGTTGCTCTGAGATCCACAGGAGAGTAAATTGAATGTTGAAGACCTGTGACATTCAGTTTTACAGCTGAGCCTCGACCTTGGCAAAGAACTCCCAGGGATGTTGCTTCTTCCATAATATGACTGACGCTGTCACAGCACAAACAAGAGTAGCTGAGGAAAAAGTGGGTTTGTTTGTTCTGCATGTTGAGGCAGTTTGTATAAGGGCACTAATGAGCAGCGAGTGTCTCTCCAATCATCTTCACTTGGCAGTGTTGCTTTATCGTGCTGCTGCTGCTGTTAAGTAGTTAAACAGTTTTCGTGTTCATCTCTGATGAGGATGACTTTAACTGTCACAAATATGGGTTGTTATGTGCAAAAAAGCGCTTCTAACACCATAACTGGGCAAGTCATGTAGCTTTCAGGGAATTGATAAAGTGTAGTATCATGAAGAATGGAATCATTGTGAGCATGTTTGCTTTTCTCGGACATGGGAGAAAAATACATTACAAACATGAGCTGCCATCAAACCCAGTCTGGGAAAAGGTCAACCTCCTCAGGTGTCACATCAGCAATGGAAAAAAAAGAGAAACAAATAGGTGTTTGCTTCCGCTTTTCATAACCTGTTTTACTCCAGTAAAAATTGAACTAGCAGCTGCAGCTTGTGTTCATTTTGTGACAATCATCTCTGCTTCCCGCTCACACTGGTTTGATGGATGTTGAGCTGTGTGTTGCTCCACCTTACTCCTGTACCTTTAGTTCACGGCAGCTCCGTGTTTGTCGACTTAATGCTGGAGCAAGACTCTAATCTGCCATTAAGACAGGGGGGAAGAGAGGCTTACTGGTGTTTCTCTTACAAATCCACTGCCAGAAGCCCCCAGCAGATATGCTGCGCTGCATCCCAATGGATTAGTGATAGGAGAGAGGAAAGGAAAGGAAAGGAAAGGAGAAGATGAAAAAGAAATGATGTGAGAGGAAAAGGTGACGATTAAAGGGGAGGATGGACAGAGGACTACAAGGACAACCAAAGACACACACACACACACTCAAACATTTGTGTGGGCTTATGTGGGGATACACAAGAGAGAGAAGTGTAAAGGAAAATGAGAGAGGCCAGTGTGTGAGAGGAAGAACAGGAGGACAAAAATGAGAATGGAGAGGTGGTGTGGGTGTGCTTTTTGTGCAATGAGGGGTTGGACTGAAGTGTTTGATATCTGGTTTTCACACAGGGTTGACTTAATGTTGTGTGCAAATATCAGTCACTGACAGATCTCCGCTCAGCGCCTTAACCCCTTTCAACCTGTTCAAATATAACACAGATTTACCCCTGCGTTCTTTCCCCTCCTCTGTTCTTCACCCAGCCTTTGCTCCAGCTTCTCTTTAATGATAGCCTGGCTGCACGGACATTGTTGTGTCACTGCTCTGCAGCCTGAGCATGACTAACACCTTTCTGAAGGCTGTCCATCTGTGGTGGGAACACCGAGGAGCTGGAGCAGGGGTCTCAAACGGAGCAGTCCTGACAGGCAGATGGCTCAGCTCTTCTGTGCCAAGACATGTGCCCTGTTCCCCCCACCATAACTCACCCTCTCTTGGCTCAGCCCATCTGTGGACTGGCCTGAAGGGGGAAATGTGGTCCACCTGAGCAGACTAGGGGCCCGTTTTTGTTCTGGTTCATTTTCAACAGTCTTTCAGAGCCCAAACACATTTATCTTTCAAGAAACCACCCACACTCAACCAAGGTGCTGTCCCTGTAAAGGTAAGTGAAGGGCTTTTTTCTTTTTTCCGCTTCTCTTCCAAACAGGCTTTCTGTGGGTAGTTGCCATGGCTACGGCAAAGTAAGCGACCACCTGTGGGCTCACTTCTGATGTAGACGAGAACAAGGCGAAAGGACACAAATCACCAGACTGCAAATTGAACGAATGCTGGAAGAAATCCAAACATTTCGAAGGAGACATGTTTCAAGAAGTGCTCATAGATCGTGTCAATCTTGATTCGGCAGAGGGAGGCAGCGCCCTGAGCCGGTGTGTGGAGCAGTCACGTTGGGCGTGGGCAGCAGATTTTAGCGCGGGTCAGAGAAGCTCAAACCCCCAAAGGAACTTGCTCCGCAGATTCCCTTCCTGCTGGACATCAATCTTGAGAGCTGCTGTCTAGGCAGAGTGCAGATTTGATTTCTCCGCTGAGCAGCACTCAACCCCTGACCTTCCTCCCCTCCAAGCTGTAGTAGTCCCAAGTAGTTGCTATGGTTACTTTAAATCGGATGGCGGTAGTAGTGTTGCATCCTGCAGCGAATGCTTGCTGTGAATGTTATAGGAATATAATTTTACCCCAAAATGTAACTGAGTGTACTCAGAAATGACCTGTCTGAACCTGAACGGTCTTCAACAAGGTGACTTCTTGTAATTATGTGCCAACACACTGTGATGCTGAGTTGAGGCACAGGTGTTTGCTCTTTACAAAGCCAGTGTCTGAAGAGAACACTGCTTGTGCATGTGTGTGGGGGTGTGTGGGTGCGTGCTTGTGTGTGCTTGTGATAGCGTGTAGTGTACGTGTACGTCCATGTGTCCGGACATGTGAGTGTGTGCTTATTTGGTGCCAGTGGTTTCCTCGTGCCAGCGCCGCAGCCTGGTGAGGCACACTGGCATATCGGCTGCACAGCTGCGCTCAGGCAGCTCCCATTGGTCGAGGTTAAAGAGGTAGAGAACACATCTGCATCAAAGCAGGCCACGGATGAGTGAGGCCACAGCGGAGGCGGTGAGCAAGAGGTGCACGACTGGGGTTTATCCTTATGTCAGTAAACACGTCAACATGTCAAAGCCAAAGTCAACTTTATTGTCAAATATACTCTATATGCGTGATATACAGCACAGATGAAATTACAGACGTCTCAACACATGCAAACGGTACAAAAAGGTACAAATGGAAAGATAATAAGAAAGAAAATAGTTTGTTGTACTCTCCTCGTGCATTTATTATCAGTTGTCATTGGAACTTAATACCCGTTGAGGACCTACAACGCATGTCAAGCAAGTATGTTTGTCATTATTTTCTGATGGTCAAGGCTTGTGTTTCTGTTTCTCTGTAGAGTGTTTACAGCTGTCCTCATCATTGGTTGTACTGGCATACTGCCTCTGAATGTTACTTGACAATTAAACAGCAGGTTGCTCACAGTTAATTCAATTGCAAATGACACTGTTTTCTCCGCCTCAGTCACTCACATACATCATTATTCTTACCTTTGATAATTATAGGTCATTTCTCTGGCAGCTGTGACGAGTCTGACACCAACCCAATGCCACGCTGCAGGATGGGTTTGGTGGATATCGTGTCATGGACTGCCTCATTACACCTGTATGACGATGGGACCTTACCAGCAGAGGGGATTAGAAATGCTGCCATCAGTCAACTTCTGTCGGGTGGCAGGTGCCTTACTCTTCTCCTACAATCAAGAAACGGCCCATCCATGATGTCTGTCCTAATTGTAGGCAAGATTGTGGTTAAAGCTGGATTAGGGTTAGACACAGTTGCCAAGGACCTCACTCAACTCATACAAACTTGACCATGAACCCTTATTTGTTGGTAATTTGTGCCATGGAAGGTTTATGGATTTTGGCTTTTATGTATTTTAAAACAGAAAGAGTATGAAACCAGTAGCTTGATAGATACAATTACAGTGGAACATAATTATTCTCCTTTTTATCTGGGGGAGCCTTGGGGGTCATCAGATCAATTTAAGAATCACTAACTAACAGAGTGTGAGAATGTGACAGCATGTGAACGGCCTGAATCTAGTTATAATACTACAGCCTGTAAGGGCCAGGAGAAGATCTAAACACCTTCTCCTGAAGAGAAGATGTGTGGTCTCAGGTTCAAGTTAAGCCCACTGATGGACCTCTGTGTCTAAGTTGAATCAACTCTGTCATCAACCAATAAAACACAAACTCCCTGATCCACAGTCGCGAGCATCTCTAGGTCTGCAGTGAAATAGTGTGAAATGTCTCACAACCCAAACCACTAGAGGGTGATGTTATAGAAAGTTCTGGTTAAGAGAAACAAGGAATTGCTAACATCTATAGCGTTCCTTCATCTCACACCACCAGGTGACAGCCTCCAGAATCAGCCTGTGGGTTCAGTGGAGGTTCAGCTGCGGCTCTGTCATGCTGCAGTGACTCAATGTAAGAGCTCAGACTGTCACGTCTTCAGGCACAAAGTGCATTATGTTACAACATCCTTGTACATAATTCCTGTAAGATATCTGTCTTTTGAAACCTCTTCAATAACATCTCAGCTTCCAGCATGAAGCTGCATGCAGCCAGGTTTAAGCAGATGGATCTGATGGGAACAGAGGGTGACTGAGAACTGATCAGACAAACCTGCAGAAGACATGTCGCTATTCTGTGGTAATTGTAGTGTAAATACTGTAACATTTTAATGGCGTGTACAGTTGAGTTCAATGACTCCAGGTCTGATTGGTTTGTTTTGGTGTATTTTATGTTCACTTTTAAGAAACCTGTGTGTTTGCGTTTTAATTTTATTTTCCCAGAAAGCTTTTTCAAAACTGTCACTGAATACAAAACATCCACGTAATGATGAAGTGTGAACTACAGCTTCTGGTTCTTGTTAATGCTCGTTGGCTTTCAGTGAAATCTTGTTTCCCGACTTTTAAACTAAATAGAAGGATGGGAAGATTCAGCTCTCAGGAAACTGGGACACGGTGGCAGTGGAGTGCTTTATTCAAGTTTTAAGTTTATTTGTATAATGAATATGATTATGACTGAAAAGAAAATGGTTTGCATGCTGAAATAACAATGTTGTGATGTGGATGAACTCTCCTTGTGCCACAGCTCCACAGATAACTCAGCTGGTGAAGAAATGAGGGTTGCAGATGTGGATAACCAGATAAACCTGGTTTATCTGTGGATCATGGTTTAGGATAAGTAGGAAATTACAAAACGCAGTGCTGCTCCCATTTATTCATTCATTCATTCATTCATTCATCATCTTCCACTTGCTTCAGTTGCAGGTCTCAGTTGTGCTGGAGTCCGATCCCAGCTGTCAATGGGTGACTCGTCCAGGGTCACCAGCTCTGTCAGACAAGCGTTCAAGCACACACTCACAGTTACGGGCAATTTAGTGTGACAAATTAACCTGTGCATTTTGGAGGTGGGAGGAAGAGAGTACCTTGAGAGGACCCACACCGACATGGGGAGAGCATGCACAGAGAGATCAGGTATCAGGAATCAACCCAGGGATCTTCTGGCTATGAGGTGACAGTGCAACCACTGGACCACCATGTCACTCCTGCGCTAATTCACTTAGCAAAACTCATCAAAAGTGAGTTGTTTCATAAATACCAAAATTAATTCCTTGACAAAAAAAATCCTCTAATAAGTGGAAATCCATTTAGGGAACGTCTTAAAGCAAGGAATTTCTGGTAATGCACTGTAGCTAAACCCTCCTTGCAATATATAATGCAAACTTCTGGATCCTCACACTTGTTTGTGTACATGCCTCCACCTTGCTACGGTCTGCTTAGTAGGAATGCGAGTGTAATCAGCCATGCATAAATATGTTTTTGTGCTTAATGGTGCTGCACTTCTCCATAGTATCTATCTGGGACAGTAGCATGTCCTGATTGTTGTTTACACTGCCTATTTACATTAGAAAGCCCAGTAACAATAGACGGTCTCACCACGTCGAGCCGATCGCTGGGGGTTTTAACACTGAAGCCCATCGTCCTTATTGTCTCTGTCACCCTGGGAATGTAGAATTAACAGATTAGACAACTGGAGGGGGGGGAAAGAAAATGCCTGCATTGCTGTTTGATTTAGCAATGCAAAGACAGTGGCGATTGTTTGCACAAGCATGTTTGAATTCATGAGTCGATGTTTGCGGGATAATGAGTGAAACAGTATGCACACAGGACCTGATGAATGCAAGCAGCTTTTGATAATGTGATTTCTGGTCAGAAATGTGTGTGTGTGTGCGCGTTTATGCAGTGAGATGAGACTATTAACTGAACTGTGTGTGGAGAGCGAGACGGAGAGAGACAGAGCGATAGCTCAGAGATGAGAGGAGAAAGGGAGAGGGCAAACATATTGCTCTTTACCTTGGATTCACTGGCTGAGTCACTGCAGATGGAGGGCATTTTTCATGCTGCATTGCTACACAGTTCTCTTTACTGCGTTATTTTTATGACACTCTTCCTCAAGGATGTTGGCGTCTTAAGGAGGCCCCTGACTGTGATTAATATAATATGCCACCATTACCAACTGACATTTGAGTTCTTCTCCTACAACATTACGCATCTGCCTTGTTCTTCATCATGGGTTTTGGTGACGGCCTCACGTCACGCTACAGTACATGAGGAGGAACGGAACTTGAAGATGTTTATTCAATATTCAAACCTCCATCTGTTTCTTTCTGTATCTATTGTCATTTTACTCTGACTGTTGTTTCCCCTTTACCCCTGTCTCTTCATCTGACACTTCCCTTCGATCCTGTTTCTCTTGCTCCCATGTAGCCTCTCTTTCAGTCTGGTTGTTCCTCACAGTCGTGATCCGTTCCACTCTGACAAATAAATAAATAAGTGTTTGCTGTTTATCATTAGGCATCAACAGCTCCCTCCATGTTCATTTTTGCATCTTTAAAGTTTTTGGTGTTTAGGATTTTCAGTTCTGTTCTGAAGGGTTGTATCGCAGGAACGCCCCCTGTGGAACAAATCAAAACTGGGTCAGAGCCTCAAAATATCAGTAGAGCAGCCTAATTATCATATCTGTGTATTGTTGAGCTACATATTCTGGCAGATATAAACTCTCTAAACAATAGGTTGGCACATTAAGAATGGAGATGAGATTTGGTGGGAGGAGAGTGATTCCCAGATTCCAGATGTCAGTGCAGCAGCCTCGGTGGAGGTGCGTGTATGTTCCAAAAAGGCCTTTTAAATAACCCATAGTCATCATCTCAGCAAACCAACTCCAGTGTGATGATCAAAGCCTTCAATCTGGGCCCTGCACCAGTTTAACACCTCTTCTTCCACACTTGGAACTGTGAGTGGAAAGTCTGCCTACATGTCAGTACGCGTCAATATGTGTCTTGCGTGTGTGTGTGTGTGTGTAGTGTGTGTCATGTCAAGTATCCGTGGGTGGTTAAATATATATGTCAGCTACAGGGAGGTCTGCGGCAGCTGCACCCATCTGTCTGATAGGGTGGGGGGCTGGGGGGGTGATGATGTGAAGATGTTTATGCAGGTGAGCCTGTCAGGATTGTGAGGAGCAGGTCTGAAGGCATTTGGATTTTATTGATGGGAAATCAAATGCTCCACATCTCCCCCCTCCCTAGGCTCTGACTCCACTTTGGTAGCTCCACGTTTTTTTTGACATACTCATGAAAGATTAGCTCCACGGGTGGTGTGTGCTGCAAAATGGAATCAGGTTAAAGTAACAAATATTTGCAGATGTAGTCGTAACAGTGACATCTGCTGCCACACATGGTAATTACAGAGCACGGTTGCACAATGTGGAGTCAATATTACTGTGTAGATGCACAGATGCAGGAGTTTGTCAGTTCCATGGCTGCAGATTTTAGTATGTCTTGGTATGTGGAGTAATGTAGATGCAGAAGAAGTAGGAATGGGAGAAGGGGGTGAGGATGGGGGGTGGGGCCAAGAACATAAATCTCTGCATACAACTGGCTGCTTTCAAAACTGCTGCAAAGGACTGTGAATAATTAATGATATGCCACCACAATGGTTCATGTCTGGTTGAGTTTAGGCTTTTATGCCCCATTTCCACTAGACATTCCAGCATGACTCAACTCGACTGTACTCAGCTTTGTTGCGTTTGCACTGGGGATTTTACCTGGTAGCTGTCACTCTTTCTGGTCCTTCGTCCAAGCCAGACTGAGACAATGTGTACAGAATACTGGCTGCAAGGTAAAGATCGCAGTTACGCAGGTGTTTAGTTGGAGAACAGAAGTTCAGGACTCTTTGGTTGCTAACACATCCTTTTAGTGGAGGGTTGTTTCTGGGGTTCAGATGCATTTTGGGGTTTGATCTCTACGTCCTTACTGTCTGCTTCATCTGTCATCTGGGGGGAGTTGCCAAGAGCCAAGCAGAAGACTCCAACGAGGGAACGAATGTTTAGTAGGACAGGCTGAAGGTATATGAGAGGGTCTGATGCTGAGCAACAGCTAACAAAGTAAACTGTGCTGGTTGGGGAAAGAGCAGATACACTCAGAGATGCAGGAGACTATAGGCACAAGTAAAAGCGTGCAATTTGAATGGATCTTGAGGCCGGTATCCCCTGCTGCAGTGCTTCACGTGAAGACGCTGAAGTTTTGAGGTGGTGTAGAACTGGACACCAGGCTTGAAGGATGGAGCCATGGTTGGTGTCGGTGGGCCTGGCCAACAATACCACCAACATGTTGGTTTTGATTCGCAGCAATTATTGTACAAAGTCATGTGTAATCGAGCAAATGTGGATTTTCACTGGCAATGAAGAGTCACATTGCCAACTAAACCAAGTACCTCAAAGAGTTCACTCACTGGGGCCATTTCTGGTCACATTCTACTTTCCTTCTTCACGGTTGATGTCGGAGTTTGTCACAGTTGAATGGTTTTATTAGAATAGGGCTGCACAAGCTGACGGGATGTTGAGGCAGAAAAGGTGGAAACCTATAGGAAGCAGCACTTCATGAAGCACAGCTTCACAGCTTTCATGAAGCAATGGTCAATCAATAGTCAGTCAATAGTCCCATAAAGAATGTTCAAATGGCACATGTACAGGTCTGAGTAAAGAAGCACATAGCAGACGTACATGTGACGTCCATCCAATGCAATGGGCTGTTCTAGCATCAAGTGACCACAAACAATTTCCCACACATTGTCAATGATGGAACTTAACTCTCGGCACTGGCCATCGACTGCCAGTCACACAATGTCTGTGGCATATTTATGAACCTCCACTGCCCTCATGTCCATCTTAGGATGTATGCTGTAGTTCTAGGCCTCCTTTAGAAAGCATCAGCGCCTTCTACGCTCTCTCTTTCTCTCTCTGTCTCACTCTCACTCTCTCTCTCTAGAATCCTTTGACGCATTTGTATGTGTCTCATGATTTCATGCATTGAAATGTCGAATACACACCCACGTCTTGCCGAACAAAACACTCACACACACCCCGGCGCACAACGTGAAAGACGCAGCCCTGCACACACACACACACACACACACACACACACACACACACACACACACACACACACACACACACACACACACACACACACACACACACCCACCCCCCCCCCCCCCCCCCCCCCCCCCCCCCCCCCCCCCCCCCCCCCCCCCCCCCCACCCTCCCCCCCCCCCCCCCCCCCCCCCCCCCCCCCCTCCCCCCCCCCCCCCACCCCCCCCCCCCCCCCCCACCCCCCCCCCCCCCCCCCCCCCCCC
>CAAKHB010000357.1:48701-59953 GCA_901007665.1 Aeoliscus strigatus | reverse complement strand
GGAAAGCAGTCTACCCCCACCCCTCCTCCCCCTCCACACACACGCACACGCACAGACACACACACAGACACACACACACACACACACACACTCTGGTCAGCCACTGCAGCCTGAGGCCACGAGTGCAGCTGGGGTGAACAGAGAGACAGAAGTCTATATTTACAGTTCGTATTGAGTTATTATCATATAACAAAAGTAGTGTTTTGTTGTCTGCAGAGGATGATTCTCCAGTCTTATTCACATTTCATTTGAACGCTGAGGGAGTGAGTGAGTGAGTGTGGAGGCTGACTGAGGCTGACTCACAAATAAACAAACAACCATGCAAACAAACAAAGTCTCAGCTGCTAATTACACCTCTTGTATGATTAAGATTAAACCAATAAATGGGACTGGTAATAAGGTATGGACACATGATGGAACAGACTGTTTGTGCATGAGCACACACATTTTTTTTGGTCTTTTTTTGTTGTTGTATTATTGCGTCATCACTGACTTTCTGCCTTTTGTGGGTCTGACATGCAGGAAGTGTTTGAACATTTTGAGAAGTGTTTTGTTTGTGATGAGCGGATGATTCCGATGATGACAATTGTGTGGTGGTAAATTTCAGAAAGAAAAGCAAAAATGGGGAAAAAAGAGAACAAGTGTGGGGGGGGGATCATTCTCAGCTCAGCGGAAGAGCCAAGGACACAGTGACCAGGCATACTGTAATGATTTTAGTCTCCGATCACACATTCACACCCCCCCACAGAGATCCTATCTGCATTCAGCCTGCTCTGCCAGCCTCCAGCTCCTTGTTTCAGCAGCAGCAGCAGCAGCAGCAGCAGCAGCAGCAGCAGCAGCAGCAGCAGCAGCAGCAGCGGTGAAGAACACAAGGAGCTCATCCTGAGAGCTGACTACCTTCTGTTTGCCATCCTGCAACGTCTCACAGCTACGGCAGCTTTTACAAAACTCTTCACATTAGTCTGAGCCCGGCTGCAGGTACATTCACACCTGCACAGCCATGAAGTCACTTGCATCTTGTATGGAAACATGGCGTGAAGACATGGCGTGATCTACTGATTTTACAGTCTTCATAGAGTCTGTACAGGGTTGTTTTATGACCAGCACCTCCTGTGCTATCATGTTGATTTAATCACATTTAGATAAAATATTCCATTTAGGTATATTACTCTCTCTCTCTGTCTCGCGCGCTCTCGCTCTCTCTCTCACACACACACATACACAGACACACACAGACACACAGACACACACACACACACAGACACACACACACAGACAACACACAGACACACACACACACACACACACACACACACACACACACACAGACACACACACACACACACACACACACACACACACACACACACACACACACACACACACACACACACACACACACACACACTCACACACAGACACACAGACACACACACACACACTACTGACTTGTGTGGTGCTGAAACAAATACAACATTCGAGTCTGCTTTGTGTCCCTGCAGTTGACGTAGATGTTTTCAAAGTTGTGTGTTGTAGGTATGTACACTTCATACTGGGTCACTGAAATCTTTCTGTTTTCCCTCGACCCCATGTCAGTTTATCTTTGACCTATTCCTCCCTTATCGTGCTCCTTCGTTCTCTTCATCCTCTCTCGGTCCTCCACAGACACACAGACAAAACCCCCCTCAAACACCAATTCATAGTACACAGACTGGAATACTGGTACTACATACAGTACGACCACAAGTGCACTTGGTTTTATACATTTACATCTGGAAGGAAATATCCGACATGAGAAATGCTTACTCATACTCTTGGCAACTCCTCATGATAGTACGTCCACGTTATTCTGTAATTACATCAACATTTGTAATAAATGTCAAAAGGCTCCAGTTTCATAAGGCTGTGGACAAGAAGTAGCTGCTATTTTCCGCTGACCTCGTCTACCGCAGCGTTTCTTCGTGATGAATTCATACGGTCACGGTCATAACCAGTCAATGGTCTGTATGATAGATACCTATAGCTATGGCCGCAGCCAGTCGATGAAAGCGACCCATGTGTACATCTCAGCTTCCGGGATGTGAAACCCAATTCCGGGTGGGATTGATCCATGTCTGGCCGCTGCAGGGATAAGGCCGGGGATGGAAGATAACAGTGGATACCGAGCGGTCAGTGATACGTTTGGAAGCATCTACCTCTACTGCAAATAGGACACCTCAGCACACAGCCCCGGTCTGCAGTTAGAGAGGTATGGACGCAGTGGCATGTCAGTAAAACCCTGTACGACAGCAGAAGATGTCAAGAGCGCACAACCCAGACCTCATCCCCCCGCTTCCGGGCACTGTCACATATAACGATTGAACAGGTAAACCTCCCTGCATACACAGAATTTCTTCCTCATTCGACATAAAATGCTTGGGGTGTCTCAGTTTGACGCAGATGTGAATTTCTCATGCTTTTTATCTCGCTGCATCTCACTTGTACGACAGTATAAGATGTGAAGGTAGTGAGAGAGCTGCAGTATTTGAAGAGGGTCGTTATTAAACACTGAGGGAAGACGTGTTGAAACAATTAAGTTAGATTGATGGCTATTAATCATTCATGTAATTGATATGCTGTAACAGCTTCACACATACCAGAGGTCTTTGATTTATGTTGTAGCTAATTGCAGGTATTTGACTCATGGACCATTTACAGTCAAATAAATACAGCCACTCTGTATTCTGGCAGTTTGCAATGCATCTTTTTTTGTTTTATAACCTAATAATAAACTATGTCTGTTGGATTTGTGTACAAATTTATTGTACTCCCATAAGGCATGGTATGGTATGTTTTCCATTTCCTGTCCCATGGAATGACATGCTCGTACTCTTGGCAACAAATAAAAATGTTTTTTAAAATGAGTTTAAACACTGCCCTAACCCTAACCCTAACCCTATACTACTAACTTCATTTGAAGTTTGATTTCGATTGTTCATGGGATTTGTTTCCATACTTGTTAAGGTTTCCTGTTTGCTCCACTGGTCGTTTCCTGCTGTGATGCGTTTGTTGTGTTTATTGTTATATCTGTACATCTGTCTTTCATTCATTGCTGTTTTTGCAGTTGCTTTTAGGTTTATAACATTTTATGTAAGGCTATGTGGACCTCCAGTTGATAGTAGCTAGTAATAAAATAAAACACAATGAAATAAAAATAACAATACAGAGAGTGTAACAAAAACGGAAATATAATATTTTACATTACATGTGATGTGACTCCTGCCAACCTTGGTGGCTGTAACAGTTGATACAAAAAGGTAATGGACAGTTCTCCAACGACATATGATTGGCATCTCTAGGAGGGGTAGCACTATAAAAACAAATTGAAATGCAGCTGCCCTAGTTAAAATGTCTACAACGATAATATCCATTTCACTAAGTACAATACACTTTAGATCGTTAGCCAGCCAGTTAATTGACTGCAGGGAGCGCCTGGGTAGCGTTGCATGTGTCTGTGTGCTGTCTGCATGTGTACTGTATCATCTCCACCCTGTGTACGTTCTGGCCTGTTGTCGCACTAAGATGTGAGGTAAATAATTGAATGGATCCATTAATAAATAAAGTGCAGGAGGTGGGAGGAGGAGCAGAGAGACAGGTCACTCATCTTTACAATCACCAAGCAGGGAGTGGCATATCTGTAAGCGTCCTGCTACCTCTCTCTCTCTGTCTCTTTCTTTCTCTCACTTTTTCTCTCTCTCTCTCTCTCTCTCTCTCTCTCTCTGCTTTCTACCCAGAAGGTGTCTGGACATAATAAGCATTAGCTGGAATGAACTCTGACTCTAAGCTCCAAGCAGGATGTGGCATTTCAACACATTTCCTCTCTCATCCATCGGGACATGGCTACTTCCTGTAAAACAGGTGGAGGGAGGTAACATGCAGCTACCACTTCTGCACCAGGCCAAGTCTACCTTGGAGCCAGCCAAAAAGTTTTCCAGTAGGCCTTGGTAAATTGGCAGTTGTTATTCCTATACGCCATTTAATAGAAAAACCTGCCAAGGGAGTAGTAACTTGAAAGTTGTGGTTTTGAAGCATATAGAATTTTAAGAGGGTCCATTATCAGCTTCTGAAAACTGCAGTATTTTCTAATGTTACCCAGATGCCTCTTTGGCTGATGATAATTATATTCCACCTTCCACACCAGGACACTGTCATTGTCTCTATATTTATTCCTGCCTATATTTGTCTGCCGCTTGGTAAACATGTCATTAGATCCTGAGACAAAATGCCAAATACAGATCTTGAATCAGTAAATCCCATCACTGCTCTTTCAAGTATTTTTTTCTGTCCTGGTTGCTTCCTTGTTCACCCATTCACCCGATTCTCACATTTGCTCTCTGTCTTTCCCCTTGTTTTCTCTTTTCTCCTGGTCTTTCTTTTTTATTTTGCAGCCTGATCTGTATTTAGATTTCCTCGTTTGGAGTTGCCACAACGCTCCCTGCTGCCAACATCTGTAAGTAGTTTGGAGGCAAGAGACACTATGGAAAAACATCAAAAAAGAAAAAAAGAAAAAAAAAAGAGCAGAACTGTACTGCACGACCACGGTTCAATAGAACAGAGGCTGTGAAAGGATACAAACTGCTTGGGGATCAGAGGCACACGCAGGCGTCAGGCCAGGACTTCATCTGACTCAAAGTGTGTGTTTGGCAGCGGCGCTTCTTATGTGGAAGCAGATAAATGTCTGGATCAGGCAAAGATGAACGTATTTCTCTCACACGCCTCCTGGCTGTGTGATATTCTGCAGCATGTGGAACAGAACTGGAATTGCACAGACTGTACTTCATGTCGTTGGCGAATGGAGTTCTTGAGACCCCATAGTTTGGGGTTTACTGAGGATTGACCTTAATCACGTGTCAGGTTTTAGGCAGATTGGACTTAAGCTGCAGCACTTTTAAAGAGATTATGTTATTGTAAGAGATTAGAGGAAGTAGATACATTGAAGGGAGCTAATGAGGGGGTTCTCCCCTCCCCAGCTGCCAGCTTAATTCAATGTTCACTGTCCTGTTGATAATACACACTACAATAGAATTATTGTGGTATTAGGGGCCTTAAAGTGAGCGCTCCACTGTTGGTACTTGTAAAAGCTGTGCGTTGCATCGAATGTGTTTGTGGCATGTGGCATTTTTACACGCGTGTTCATAAAAATGGGAAGGGGAGAGAAGAATCTGTGTGCACAGTAGGGTCTCATTAGGTAATGAGGATGATTACGCTGCATTAGGTAGTGGAGAAGAGAGGCGAAAGCCACAGGGTGGGCGGCGAGAGAAGAAACATGTGTCTGCCATTTGCGGCATAAGCACATACCATTTAATTGACACAAGCTCTTTCTGTGTCCTGACTGGTGCAGAGCTGTCCTCTGCATGTCTGCTGGGCCCGCTCTGTCCTTAAGTCTGAGGGCAGAGAGACAGATGTACTGTGAAAAGGGGCGGAGAGTGTGGAAAGGTACTGGACTGAAAGTCAGCTGCTGTCTGAGGTAAAGAGAGGAACATTGGATGTGATAAAAGTGGTTTGTAGGTCAAGTTCTTTGCAGCCAAGGTAGAAGGAGATGGAAAGTTTGTGCGGGTCTCCCCATGACTGAAACCAGCAGAGCAGTAACCAACAAAGAAGGCTGGATGTGTGAAGAAAAGGCTTCCCTTTGCATGGAGCTGCCCTCGCTTTTCTATAAGTAGGCAGGTATTTTTACCCAGAATAAAGTGCTGACCCAGTCTCAGGTAATTACACCCCTGCTGGGCTTTGGCACAGACATGTCAGGGCAGTGCTGAGTGCACCTTACACCCCAACGACAGGCAAACCACACTTATCTCACTATTTACAAGCAAGTATAGGGCCTGGCTCCACATGAGAGGCATGGAGGAGGGCATACCTTGACAATGCCAGGAAACCTTTCTCTTGGCAAAGGCCAAGAGACATCCCATCCCCCATCAAAGAATACTGAAAGGACACAAAAGAAATGAAACTACAGTCCACATTTGTGCAGAGAAAAACATAAATGGAGCCAAACAGGAGGATTCTGGTAGTGTGTGTGTGTGTGTGTGTGTGTGTGTGTGTGAGTGTGTGTGTGTTACATTTTCTGGCATGAATTCAATCCAATAATCCGTAAGAGGCTGACGCATGTTCTAATCACTTGTAACATAATAACGCTAAATGATCATGAATGGTGCAGATCTTGTGGTTTTCACAGAAAACAGTGACTCCATTAACACGTCTTCATGTGTTCATGTCAGATACATTGGATCGTTGTGTTGATAACTTAATAATATCACCATATCATCCCATCTAATCATACACTAACTACATGAGGGGATTTATGGACCGGGGCCAACAGGACTTGAGGGTGTTTGGGCAAAGTTCATCCCCATTTTTGGGCACAGACCCAAATCTCCTGTCATGCTACAGATCATGCAGTGTTTTCATAGAATACAGGACGGTATAGAACAGGTGGCTAGATCACTAAATTGGTTCGTATTTGACAGCATCTGATGTGATGTGTCCGTGTCTCTGTCCTTCTCATTTTGTGGCAAACGTACTGCTGTGGTGCTTCAGCACCAGGAGGAAGTTCAAATATCTGCATGTTCCCAGGGGAAAGTCAGCTAGCTCAGACTATGTTTTACAGACTTCTTGTTTTACACATTGGGAAACTGTCTTTAACAGGATGACTGGATCAGTCAGTGATTACTTTAGCGAATATTCATTAATTGTTGCTGTTGTGCTGTTGTTTGGGGAGTGAGAGAAGACACTAGCTGCCACTGGATGTTCTGCTCCACCTCATCCCATACACTGGATGCAGCAGAGGTTGCGTAGCAATAGGCTACAGGTGAGTCTTCCTACTTATTTGATGTATTTAGAAAGAATGAAAAAAACACACACATCCAAAAAGTCCAACTGGAATCATTCACAGCAGTTTCAGAAAGAGCTGGTGCTTGAAACATCACAGTGCTGATAAAATCCTTAACACGAGCGCTATGGTGTGCAGATCTTTGTTTTCATTCTTTTTCATATTTAATATGTATGAAATATTCCGGGTCAACATCCTGTGTATAAGTTGCGATAGTGGGCGAGAGTCTTTTCACCTTAGAGATAGCAACAGATTGCATAACTGTACCAGCTGGTGAGACCCAACCCTGTGCAAAGTTTTGATTTGATCACACAGAGGATCTTATACTAAACCTCCATCAGGAGTTCCACCAATACAAATGTGGGAAAAAAAACAACCCTTCTTTTTTGCTGTAAGTGGATCAGCTCCAAAGCAGACAGACACACAGACAGACAGATCAACCAAGGTCAGCAAATCATAAACTCCTTGGTGAGGTAAAATCACAAGCCACTACCACCGCAGGGCAAAGCAGTTATACTGGTGTTCAATGATCAGAACTATAACCAACCTAATGTTGTTGGAGAGATGATATTACAGATTCAAGCGCTGGCCCCAGAAGTCCCTCCGTAGTCCTCCACTACTCGCCTTTAAGTGAAAAGCCAATGAACATGTGTTTTTCAGACTTTGAGAGCAGGGCAGGAAATCTTTAGAGCACAATGTCTTTAAAGGAGACTTTCTGCAGAATCTATATATCTTCCCTCCCATTGAACGCATGTTGTATGGAAACTATGCGCCGTGTGTTGCTAGGCAAGGCAGAGGCTAAGGGAAATGGCTGTGGTCTGACCAGAGTCCTTGAAAGAGGAATGAAGCTCAAGACAAAGAGGACTGAATATAACAAAGGAAAAAAAAGTAGGAAAGTAAAGGGTTTTCTGCATCTCAATGACCGACCTAGGTTCTTGTGTATGCACACACACGTATGGAGATATGCACATGCAAAAAATCTCCAGCAGAGATGCAGCGTGTAATAATATGCTGGTGGGAATGTGCCACTGCACGTTAATTCTCCCTTCACGCTTGCGTTGAGGAACACAGAGCCTCTAATTGATGCTAAACAAACTGCTGACCCAGACTCAGGATGAAGGTCTGTCCGCGATGCACACGCAGAAATACAAGTACACATACATTTTACCCTTAAATTAACAGAAAGGGAATTTGCATGACTCCAGTGGAGCAAATCCAAGGTTTCCTAAATTGCCATTTATTTTTCTCATTGAGGCAAACCGGTGCTTGAAATGTATCTGTGCACGTGGTTGAGACTCCTTGATTTTTGAGGTACATTTACAGGATTGTGTGACGAAGAAACCTCTGGAAGTTGTGTCTGTGTGTGTGTGTGTACTCATCCTTGACACACACACACACACACACACACACACACACACACACACACACACACACACACACACACACACAGGCGTACATGGACACATGCCCGCCTCTGGAGGAAGCTCCAGGGAGACACAACGATGTCTTTGTGCAGCCCAGTTTTCCCATGTCTCCTTGCTGGAGCACACAGATAGATCATCTCAGTATAGCCTGCTGTATGAAGGGCAAGTGCATGCATGCCACAGAGAGAGAAAAATGGGAGGGAGAAAACTAGAGGGAGGAAGTTATAACCCAAGCCTCTTTTTTCATCTCTCTTTTCACACTCATGTTGTCTCCTAGGTCTCTCTCCCTTCATACGGCCCTTTCTCTCTCTCTCTCTCTCCCTACAGAGGAATCCAGTCTCTCCGTTGGGATTGGAGCTCTTTGAAGGTGATCCAGAACTGTACTGCTCGCTCGCTCTCCTCTCCACCTCCTCAGCTCCTTCCCCTCAGCCCTCAGGCGTCCTGGATCCTGCTCAACCATGAGTAGCCAGGCTCCAAATCCAGGCCCCTGCCACAGGCCTCACAGGCAGTCCTGGCGCACTACAGAGAGGTGGGAGGCCAAGGTAGAGAGGAAGCAAGCGAAGTAGAGGTGGGCTTTCATGCACAGATGAGAGATGCTGCAACCTCCACTGCGTAAAGTTCCTCTAAGTCCACCCCTGACCACCACATAACTGTTTATTTCCCCTTTCAGTTCATCCTCACGCTCTCTCCCTTCTTCCCATCCCACTTCCCCTCTCCTCCCTCCATCCCAAGGGCAAGCTCTTCACAAAACTCGTCAAGCTGGTTTCTTTGGCACACCTCGAACACACAAATACACACTCGCATGCCAACACACACTCAGACACATACTTCTCCGCTTTAACAGAGGGTCCTTCACTCAAATCCTGAGAGCCGAGCAGGAAAAGACAGGGAATGACAAACAGACAGAGGAGGGGGAAAAAAAGACGATAAAGAGAGGGAGTGATTCTGGAGGGATGTGCATTCCTTTGGCTTGCCTGGGTCTGGAGCGCAGGAGACATGTTGCTGGCTGTTCAGTTTATTATCCTTAAGCCATATGGGTTGGCAAGCTTTTGGGGCGTTGTGGGATGTGTGTGAGTGTGTGAGTGTGTGTGTGTGTGTGTGTGTGCGTGTGTGTGTGTGTGTGTGTGTGATTATACTTACATTATGACTTTTATCACCTACACTGTATCTCTGTGTGTGTTCTTGGCCAGAATAACCAGAGGAAAACGTGCACACACACACACGCACACACAATTACACTCATACTCAAATTACTGCTTCCAATTAGAAATAAAGAGCTTCCAGTATGTTGTAGCCCATACACCAAAACACAACACACGTTTTGCGCACACACATTAATTTAACGGTAATTTTGTTTGTGACATAAACAGTTTAATTGCAACTTAAGTGCAATCACGTGGCTGATGGTGCCACCCTGTAGGGCTCAGTTTGACGTTAAAGTCACAAACATTTTTGCCAGAAAACTGAGTAGTGAGTAGTAGTAGGGAGTAACATCATGTATTTAGCAGCTGCATTCTATATTTTCATGATACATTTTCCTTTGTTTCTTTGTCTCGTGTAATTATCACACAAAGTAGCTGTAAATAAAAGAAAAATGAATAAAACTCGTGTGCATGTTGATGAACTTGGTCGACTTAAAGGTGCTCTTGGTGACGTCAAAAACAAGCTCTCACTTGCTTGTTTCATCTGGTAAGAACACTTCAAGAAGCAGCTCTTCTCAGTTCTGCCAGCTACAATCTCCAGCTCAGAGCTGGACCATAATTTTAATTTAATTCCTTCAACACAACAAATCTGCACAGTGTCCATTGACTTTTTCACCTCAAATCTTTTAAAGGTGACTGAAGGAAGCTAAATTAGCATTTCTTATTACTTATATTTATTATCATGATTATTACAATACCAGCTGTAAAATTTCCAAGTAGAATGGTACCATCTAGAAACATGTATAATAAATAAAATTGAAGTCACAGTATATCTGTTTAACCACCAACTTGCAGATTTTCTTTCAGCAAGTATTTCCTTCAGCCACTTCTTTGGCTTTCACTTGTCTCTGTTCCGCCTCTGCACCGTCACAAGGGTAGGAGTGGTGTGTGGAGTACACAGTCAGTGTGGACTGCTGTGGAAGGTGTGTGTGTGTGTGTGTGTGTGTGTGGACCAAGCTATCTATAGCTTGTGTATCCCTGGGGATTTGAGTCTTAAACTCCATATTCATGACACATCACTGTGGGGATTAGAAGGGCATCATCAGATAGAGGGGCTTACGACAGCAGGCGTGCACACACACACACACACACACACACACATACACACAGAAAATAAAAAGACACACACACACACACACACACACACACTCAGCATCAGTCTCACCCTGGTAAGCGCAGAATACACACTTTCCAGGAAGTTATTTATTGGGGGAAGTGTCCTTGTTCATGAGTGAATCGGTATAAAGATAATGGGGAGAAAAATGTCAGTTATTACATCTTGGATGTTGTGGCAGAGCAGACAGGACGATTGCTTTGTGTCACTAACCCGTACTGCTCCGTGTTAATTCCTGCAGTGATTATTTGAAACTGACAGAGTCCAGTGTTTGCCTTTCACTGCCAACTCAAACACTCTGCGTTGGAGTGCAAATTGTTGAGATGTGAGCAAACCAAAATGTGTGAGGTGGAGGTAAAAAGGGTGGTGGGGAGAGGGGGAGTAGATTAAGGCCAAACCACGTGGACGCTGATCGGCTGGGGAAGTGGCGAGCTGGCGGGGTGTTGGGGCAGGCAGCTTGGATCTGTGTTGTGATTGTTTTGTTCATGGCTGCGTGTGCATCCATGCATATGTGTGTGTTCTTATCTCCTCTGGTCCACACCAGCAGGAGCATCAGAGGAAGCACGGCCTTTCCTTCCTGTGCCTTTCACACTGTCACAACACACATAAAACTCTCCAACATATAGTGTGAAAGAGGAAAAAAA
>CAAKHB010000357.1:22834-33505 GCA_901007665.1 Aeoliscus strigatus | reverse complement strand
CCCAGCACACACACACACACACCTCCTCAAAGGATGCCTCCAGATACGCATGCAAGCACGCCGGCTCACACATGCACATACTTACATGCCCACAAGAATGTGTCCACACTCCTGTAGGACACACACACACACACACACACACACACACACACACACACACAGTAAAATAAACATGTGACGTGTTTTTTTTAAAGAGATGATATGATCATCTTGATTTTGTTTATGGATTCATTACACACTAACAAACTGTTGATACTACAATACCACATTGTAGGAAAACTCCAATATACCCACGTTACTTTACTGGAAACTCTGACTTTTTAATTATTCTGTATCCAGTGACTAAATCAACATCAGCCCTCTAACATTTCACACAGTTCTATCAGAGCAGAAACTGTTTTCTTATAATCAAGCTCCGTTCTGAATTGACAACCGACCTCACATGGATCTTCTTGTTCTTAAAACCACATTGTGATCCGGCCATTATTCCTCTAGCACACCGACACAAGCTGGGAGTCGACCAATGTTTTTCTTATGAGGCATAGGTAAAGACAGTCAGGCTCCAGAACATAATTGAACATGTAGCTACACCACCAGGGAGTTGGCAGCGCCGGGGGAGAGGACTTGGCTCCCCTGGAGCAGCCTGGAGCCTAAACCAGGCCGAGCTGTGCCAGTGCTGAAACAGACACACAGCGCCCCCCCTCCTCTTGTCCAGTGGCTCGTCTGTGCTTTCCTCCTGCTTCTCACTCCTCATCTCTGGCACAACTTTTTTTGTCCCACTTCTTTCTGAAAGAAGGGTCAACAAGTTGACACATAAAGACAGGAAAGTAATGTTTTTAAAGGTTTCAAAAGTTCCCCGGGAAATTTCCTTTGGCTCTATGCCAGACCCATGTCAGTTAGCCGTGTGTGTGTGTGTGTGTGTGTGTTTGTGTGTGTGTGTCCCATGTCGTGTCTTGTCTGATCAGCAGCGCTGTCGAACCTCCTCTCTCACTGCCACACCATGCAGCAAGTCCAATTCAAATTAAGACCTATGAAAACAATGTATTCAGCGATAAAGCTCACACCTGTATATAGTATGTGTCTTTAACACACCAGCGCATGTTCACATTGAGGCTGACAGCGGCAGCGGCACATATGCAAAATATACACAGCGCTTTGGCAGGCTCGTCAGGCTGTGGCCAGTCGGGAGAAAAAGGAGGGTAAGTCTAATTTAGTATACAGTGTCCAACCATAACAGCAAGTCAAACAACATCTACGTCTGCAGCAGAGCACTCTGGGTTTCTAAGAATTCAGGGTTCATGACTGCATTTTTGTGGCAGAGTGTGTCTTTAACCTTGAACGTTCCGTTGCACCTGGGCGAGCTATTTGTGTTCTCTGTCTGTAGGTAAATATGTGGATAGGAGATATGCTAGTATATTTATAAGACTTTGTGCAACTCATATGTAATTGATGTCTGGTGCGAGCATGTGTTATGCCAACACCAGCCTGGTATTTACACTTCCCTTCCCTTGTACAGTGTGCTCTTTCACTGGCTTTCTTTGAAGCGACTTACGTAAACAGGCTCCTCTGGCACGCACCCAGCTTTCTTTACCCGGCCCAGATCACCGGGGAGTGGAAAAGGGGAAAGTGGATCTGTGTGTGTGTGTTTGCATGCTGTTTATGAGGCGATGCATGGGCCTTAATATTTAAATGTTGGATCGGAGGACCATCAGACAGTGAAAAAAAGTTTAAAATGAGAAGTTTTGCCAGGACACACACACACACACACTCCTGACAGACACATCAACACCTGTCATCCCACGTCAATCTCACATCACCTCTTATCCTCTGTGTTTGGATTGGTTCACTCTGTCTCCCTGGTCTGTGAGGCTGAGTAATGAGGCCCAGACTGTAATTGGGCCAGTTGTGTTATTTTAGGGCTTAAGCGCAAAGTAATTACTGGGGATGTACGCGTCTCAGTAAAGCGGAGTCGACTTTTTGAGCCATTGCATCAACTTGGGACAAAACGCAAACGCGCTTAAAAAGAAAGAAACACATTTTTTTCATTATTCCATCATTATCTATGATTATAGACGTGTTTTTTTTTTCACAGCCTCCACTGAACTATTTTTTACAATGTTTTCTATCTTTAACAAGACAGTGGCGCTCCTGAAGCCGCTCAGCATCCTGTTCATAGTTTGCTGAGCTGCCACCAACACACACCATCCACAAAACCGTGACTTTACCATTTTTCTTGCACTCAGATGGGAAGTTGGCCAGCAGCTCCAACAATCTGACAGGTTGTGAAACACTCGACTTCTGCATCGGCTGCATCCTGTTGATGAGCTCCACAAGACAACGTGACCATGACTTGGACTCAGTTAAACTCAAAAGAATATATATATATATATATAAAAGGGAAAGGCTGAAAATGCACCTCTTTGCATTGGGTTGATTCAGCACATCACACTGTGGAAAGCTACTGTACACCCACTCACTCGACTCATGACTAAGCTAAATCAAGGATGAGAGTGGGACCCAGATGGTCATGAATGGGCAAAAACTCCTTCACATCACAAGGAATATATGAACAGAGGTACTGCAGCACCTGTGTTCTATTTTTTTCTTGATAGGAATAGAAGTTACAACATGGAAGGTTTTAATTCACCACTCCACTCTGTATAAGTTAGATAAGAGATTATCAACTACTGTATTTCTGTCAAAGAAAAAATAAAAAATAATAATTGCAAGATGGTGTTTACAGTGTGAATTTAAGTGTGTTTCCTGTTATTACTTCAGAACGTTCCTGGTTTTATTTTGAAATGCCCAGACCACTTGTACTAAGTGACTGAATTAAACTACACAGAATAACACACGAGTCACAACGAGCACTGATACATGTGTCAGATATTAGGGAGGTCAGATTAAAACGAGAGCGCCCACTGATGTGAATGAACTGGTATATCAACAAGCTGCCTAAAAACACAACTACACGATACCATTTTCACTGTTAATGAAGAAAACCTCATTTGAAGATGGAAAGTGGTCTTTGTGTCAGTGCATGTTTGTTTTTTCATGATTTAGAAGATTTTGGAAAAATGCAAAGTCATTGTTCTTTCATTGACTTTGCAATCATGAAAGGAAATCAGTCCCATGGTTGTAACCATGGATGTTTTCACTGATTGCAGTTATTTCAGACAGTTTGCCAGTTAAAGTGTGGCAAATGATTGAATGTCATGATGTAGAGTGATGAAACCATGAATTTTGAGCTTCCAAAAATATGTTTTCTTGGTACGTTAACCTGTCCTGATTGGAACTTTTTGCTCTGAATCCAGTACCCTGCATGTCGCAAAGTGTCACAAACTAAATTGCTTTTTATCGGAACTGAAAGGAGGGGGGACCCTGTCTGCTGCCGCTGTTCGTTTTCCTTTCCATCTCTCATGCTCGTCTCTTCCTCATACTGACCCTGACTCACTTAGAGACTGAAGGGACGGTTAACGAATGTTACGACATCGAAACTGGACTCTGGTGGCCCCCACATCTGAGTTTCAGTGGAAAAAAAAAGATTTTTCACTCAGCACTTTTGGCGCAAACCGGCTCTTGCAGGACAGGACAGCAGTCACGCTGTTTGAAGCAGAAGAGGAAAAGAAGCGTGTGAACTAATGGAAAGAATGACCAAGCATTAATAGTGTGATGAGTGAAGGAGAGAAGAGGAAAATAGGGCTGGAGGAGAGGTCAGTGACCAGATTATAAATAATCTGCAGGAAGCATGGAGTGATCTTGCCTCCATGACTCCCCCAGTTGTAAAAAATGACGACAGTGAAATCACATTCATGGGTACAAAATGTAAGATAGCACCAACAAAGACTCAAGGGTGCAGAAACAACTGCTGTTGCTAATATTATTTATGATATGATTAATAATTTCACGTGAAACAGAGAAAGCTGCAGCGTGCAGTTCTTTTCACTAGTTTTATATCTGTAATAAAATTAATTAACAGATTCCACTATCAAGAACATAACCGGAAGCAACATGATTAAATACTGTGAAACTGATGATAAACATATAATAAGAAGAAAAACAAGTGGTTGTGACCATTCAAATAAACGATTTAATGATCAATCTACATACTGTATACATATATATATATATATACTGTATTTCATACATACAAGGTTCCTTCCACTGCAAGAAAGAGCATGAGAAAAGATGAGGAAGGCCTTCTTTCAGTTCCTTCATAAAAAATGGGTCCTTCCAATGTGTGCGTGTGTGCATGTGTGTCGTGAGACAGAGGGGCTATTAGGGTGGGGCGGGTAAATGGTGATGACTGCGGTTTGCTAAGGAATCTCAGACTGTGCTTGGCCGCAACTTAATTTTTTATGTGCGTATGTGAATGTCTCCGAGAGACAGACGGAGATGGGAGATGTGCTGTGATTCACGGTTCCTCCTCTTGAAGCCGCAGCTGATGTTGCAACGCTCCGTCACAGCCGTGTGAGGATGACGGACAGACCTGGTTCCCAGCTTGAGACCTCGAGACTGCGCTCAAAAGTCGTGTCAAGGAGTGTAGACAAGTTGCTTTAGGGACTCTTGATCCTCTAAATGGGCCATAATGAGGGGGTCAAAATGTTTTACTAGCAGGCTCCAGGCACGAATGCCTCAGTGGCTCCACAACCTTAAGGGCTTCTAAGTCTGCTCCTCACTGACTGTCAGTCACTGAGCTCCTTCCCCGCTGGCTTGTACAAACATTAATCACATCAGGATGCACGATGAACCGTCCTGCATGACCTCGCAGCCAGAAAACAAATAAACAGAGGCCACTTTTACGCAGATTCCATTATACCACCGTAAAAAATGAACCCTCCATTACGACACTCTGCTTGTTGACAGAGAGCCAAAGAACGTCAGCGTATTGACGCGCCAGCATGTGATTTTAGATAGAATGCCAGCGTTCTTTAATCAGATGTGTTACTTGTCACACCACCGTGAGCTGCCTTCCCTTTTACGCAGCGCCATGACAGCATCTACAGCTGGTGGAATGTTCTGTCCCGATGCATGTTCATGGGGACAGCGAGGCGTGATAATGGTACAATAATCTCAATGCAGCAGGCTGCGTGAGTGAAGAATATAGTCATTGATCAGCAGAAGAGTCTCTGTACTGCATCTCTGAAGGAGTTCCAGTGCAGCTGAGCAGAAGTAAACAGAACGAAGCTACGGTCACACTGATGTATGAAATGTCAGAGGAATGAGAGCTGCAAAACAGGACAAGGTGAGGAGAACGAGAGAGGAATGGTGGCGGACAAACAGGAGGGGTGTTTTAAGAGAGATTACAAACTAGTGCTGATAAAACACACAAGTGACAATGGAGGGCAGCGAGGAAGAGCAGCAGTGTGTACATGAGTATCAGCATGAACACACGCAGAAAGAAAACTACCAGTCTTGCAGTCTCCACATTAATCCCAGAAAGTGCATGAAGTGGACACCGAGAGGTTCTTGTGCCGAGTTCCCCCGATGGGAGGAATTTAGAGTTTAAGTGCGCAGGAAGCAGAAATGATGCAGACAGGAAATGCAGGCAGACAGCGGGTATGCAAAGTGTGTTTAGAGGAGACAGACCCCTGTGTGGCAACAAGAAAGTCACGGGTCAGTAACACAACTAATGAGAGGTCAAACAGGATGTCTGCGGCAATCCACAGCTGAAATGTCAAAGCTCCTGAGAGCTACGTTAACGCACACAGTCAAGCGTGCACGCACACACGCACAAAAGCTGTCAAGTGATATTAAAAATCGTGAATTTCTCCCAGAGATTAATAAAGTATCTATCTATCTATCTATCTATCTATCTATCTATCTATCTATCTATCTATCTATCTATCTATCTATCTATCTATCTATCTATCTATCTATCTATCCATCCAAAGAAATTATAGGAATCAAATAATGTGGAGTAAGTAATTCAATTAAACTGAATTACAAATCTAGGTTCTAGTCCCTGAACATGGAGACAAACTGCGTTGTTGAGTTAAATAATTATCCGTTTTTCTACTGACGAGACAAGCGTTTCAAAGAAGCTTCATTATTTTCTCCTGCTTCATCGTCTAAACACCATGGTCCCAAGAGGTTTGGCTGCATTCGCTTTTCCAGGACAGCTCTTCGATTAAAACTGAATGGTCACGCCATACCAGCGTGTCGTGAGATTAGCATATGCTGGAGCGGCCGCGTGGGGAAGCATGACTCTCCCTGCACCGGCTGCCATTTAGTGGGACAGAATTAGGCGTGAGGACGTCTGTCCGGTACCAAAGCATGACATCAGCCAGTTGGCAGAGGAGGTGTCGGAGCAGGTGCTGTATGGGAACGAGGGATGGATGGACACATGCAAGGGGGGGGTGTAGTTGGGGAAGGACAGGGAGAGGATGGAAGTGTGGGACAGCAGAGCAGAGGGTGGTGCAGGAGGATGGGGCTGGAGCCAAGATGAGTGTCCAAGAGAAGCTATTTATAGCTCCCCATCATGGGCCATTCTAGCGAGCCCTGATCACCAGCAGCATTATCCCTCTATTTCCCCTCTGCTCATATTCAGCTCCTCTCCAGGAAGCAGCAGCCACACATTTACCTGTGAATCATGCGAGTTTGGTCTATTCTTGGCCAATGACATGTGACATCTGTCATCAATTCTGTCAAAATGATAAGACATATAAGACAGTATCTAAAAATGCTTTGAGACACACTCTCTGTACCGTTTATTTCACTCTGTTTTGTTGGTTGAGGTAAATAAACGGAGCGAACAGTGGAGAATCAAACAGAGTGGAAGCTGAAAGAACTAAACAATGTAGACACAGTATTTTGACCTGAGCCTGACCTGAGACACTACGGCTACTAGAGGTCCATTACCATCCTCTGCTGCAGGGGGGTTGTCATGGAAACAGCACAAGAACCAGTGATTCCAGCCATCTGGTGGACATCAATGCAGTCCAAACTAAACTCTTGCTACTGTTTGGCATAAAGGTCCAGCATGAGGCCCCCCCCCCAGGGCCCAACACAGCACCAAGTCTCTCTACTACAGAGAAAAAACATATTTGATAGGACGGATAGAGTAAAATGTTTGCGATGTTTTGGTTCTTCATTTTCTATGACATCAATTCCTCCTCTGGAGAGGTTCCATGAGAGCTGAGATGATACTAAAATGTGATGGCTGCCGTCGCTACCGTCAACACAAAAATCATTTTTAGATACCGGCAACAGCGATACAGTCACCGTTCTTTCATCCTCATCTCTTGCTCATTTAACATAGCTGATGTGCGGGAAAAATACACTGTGGTCTGTCAATGAAGTTCACATGTTTGTGTGTTTGGTGGCTGGTGAGAATTATCACAGAGCTGCAGGCAGCTACCTGCAGTCGATTGTGTCCAGCCCCGTCTCCTTTGTCCATGAAAAAAAATCCAAAAAACTGTCCCCATCACCATCTCCTCCATGTGCTACATTGTTTACGTGTTTGTGTCGCGTATAAAACACTGTCACAGCCGTTGGTGTGACGTTAAGAAAGTACTGAACCGTAATAGAAACAGACGTGTCTGGAACCAAACCGAGTCAAGTCGGGCTAGAACTGTGCTGTAGGAAAGTGGCATGAATCTGCAACAAATCGTATCTCTTCACAGATCCGTCAGTCACTCATGGACTGGACTTAAACCTGTTTTCACCCCAACCATTTGTCCTTCGTGTGTGAGACGCAGCATTAACGCCATTGTAAAGTCCATCGTATCCTTCATTTTTGTTTGAATGAATGATCGACATTCGATATTACAGTCTAACACAGCTGTCAGCCCTTCACCTAAGTGATGACAAGATGGAGGCTTCATCATCTGACCTGGAGGGATGGGGACGTTGGCCGTACAGTCTACATTCAGAACTTATCCAGGCCCACTGCTGCAGCACGTCATTGTGTTCAGTTGTAATGTCTCTGGGCCACGTGTTACAATATAATAGTGTCTTTGTCTTCCACTTATCTGGCTGCAGCTCAGCCTGCGGAGCAGAGTGTTTCAACAGCCACTGTGTAACTATGAGAGCTAAGGACACAATCTAGCTCTCTGTGTGGAGGCTTATTGTTAACCACTCTGCACGGACAAAATAATCATCTGAGCTAAAACTGATAGTGCCCACTCACATATGACGCTGGATCTTTTAAAGGACAGTGATTCTCTTCCTCAGTGTGTGGGAAAGAAGAAGAAAACCCCACAGACACGCACAAATAAAAGTGAATAAACAGCAAACAGCCTGATCTGACGACCGGACACTGGTCTGTTTGTTGTGAGCTCCTGTTTAGGAAATGTCCTTGGATTTCTGGTTGTTTTCACGGTGAATCCCAGAGTCCACCCACACAGGTAAGCCCTGCAGAGACCTTCTGTTCCTCTACCCAGGACTCACAAACACACGGACACACACACACACACACACACACACACACAGACACAGAAATACAGCAGCACAGAGGAAACAAACCACTCTCTTTTTATTATTGTGATCACGTCTTTTCTCTTCATCGTCTGTCTTAATGATCTCTGGCTAAAAGTACCATCCTCCACCTTTTCTACTTGATTCAGAGTTACACTCAGTGAAATGAGGACTGAAATAAGTCTGATCAGATTCAGTAGCACACACTGACAACAGTGAAAACAGTTGGGCCTGTGTGTTTTATGGAGCCAGCGGACAGTGAAGTACATATGGACGCCTCACATTATGGCACGTAGCACTGTAATGTGGTGCGGTAATGGCCGTGAAACCACATGTCACTGCGGAAGGGGGAGAGGCTCCAGAACAGAGGCAGGACCCTGAGCCAGACCAGTGCTGCAGTTCACCTTCAACCACTCTGTCACTCTGTTAATATCATCTCTCTTTTCCTGCCGCTTGCCTTCTTATTCTGTATCATCAGCTTTCAGATATCTTGCGTTTCTTTCTTGTCTTATTTTTCCAGACTTCTCCGCCCGAACCTGTGGGTTGCTGCCTCTGAAAGAATGTGCTGTAAAGGCCGAGCCAACATTGTGGTTATTCTTTGAAAGCGTCTATTTCGTGCTACAGAGGCTGAAGTTGTGTCGATGCTCTAGATTTCGTTATGCATCAAATCAGTTTTGCTGTAACTATAATGTGCTATTATGACCTCCTTCCTCTGTTTCTATCTTTTATGAAGCTGGAAAAACGCCATCACTCAACATGTTGGCGTAAAATGATTGTCTTAAAGGTACAATACGTAACAGTTCTACATTTGAATATAGATCTATATTGAATAATATCATTTTACAAATCCGGGTCATATGTGTTACCGACAAACTCATGAAAATCAAACTTTATGTCATTTGGTTGTGTGTCAATCCGTGTGTGCAGAGTCCTAAAGCCAGATTGGGGTTCTGATTCTATCTAGTAATCTAGTAATCGATCTTCCTCGTAGTGTCCTCTCCCTCCCTCTCTCTGTCTCCCCCATTGGTGCTGACAAGCACCAATGCTTCACCTTGTCTATTGTTCATTCCAACACAGTGTGATTATGACATGAGGTCTCCCCTCAGTGACTTCACGGTGTGCAGGCAGGCATGACTGTCATGCTTGGCAAAGTCCAGGGAGGCTATTGATGGTGGACTTTGGAGGGTGGAGAGGGATGAGGGCATGCTGGCATGCTGCACATACACACTCACACACACACACAAAAACCTACATGCTGGACATTCAGGGGCAAACAGCAAGGACAGAACCCTGTATGACTACTAAATTCATCAGACGCACAGCATTGAACTTGAATCTTGTTTGACTGAAACAGTGGTTGGATGTACTCATCAGGAACTGGAGTCTGCCACTGGGTGGGCTATTGGCTGTCTCTCCACCTTATGCCGCTGTGGTCTACCTCTTTGGAAACTTCTTGCAGCTGGCACAAAATGGCAACCAGATGCATGAAGCTGGCATAGGTGAAAGTTGGCCTCACATGTGGAAGCCTCCTAGAAAACCAGTCACGTATTGTTACCGCTAATCAGTGTCAACATATCAAGTCATGTTAGACTTCAGAGACATGGACAAAGTCCATCAACTGTGATCAGACACACAAACACTGATTCATTATTTTAACCCAAACCACAGTTACATCACTGGTCCAGATGAGACCCCCAGAGCTTCTGCTACTGACTCCCTCCACAGTTTATTTATGCTCGCCTCAGTAAAAACGTAAAGCATGAAAAACAGCAGGCCATACAAAGACATCTGAACACATGCCACAAAAAGATATATTAAACCTACAATCACATACAAATGTGCTCTCATACATACTACTTATCCAGAGATCATCTGCAGAGGAAGAGGTGTTATTAAAGATGCCACCCAGACATGATGTCACTCAACTCATATGAGGCGTCTTTAAACATGACACATGTTGAGGCCTGTGACGTCGAACTAGTTTCAATATCCATAGAGTTTCTTTCATGAGTGACTGGATTAGGAATGACGCTCCGACTGGTGTCTGCTGATGTTAGACAGCAGGATGAGCGTCAGCCTGAGTTTGTGTGACCAACTGTAAAATACATATTCTCCAGAAGTAGCTACGAGGCTCCGTGTGGAGAGGCAACAGAGCTGGATAATTAGGGGTTGTGTGTGTGTGTCTGTGTGTGTGTGTGTGTGTGTGTGTGTGAGTGAGAGAGAGGAAGAGAGAGAGAGAGAGTTACAGGGTTA
>CAAKHB010000355.1:32953-44738 GCA_901007665.1 Aeoliscus strigatus | reverse complement strand
TGTCTTTTGTTTGCTTCTCAAGTTCTCCTTTTTTGTCTGTTTCTGCCTGTAGCCTCTGGTTGTCCAGTTTCAGTGACTCCAGCTCCTGCTGCAGCAGAGATTCGAGCTTGCGTGAAGCAGTGTTCTCTCTTTCAACGGCCTGCTTGCTTTGAATGAGTCTCTCCTTCTCCAGGGCCAACGCCTCAACTTGTTTCTCCAGAGCCTTCTGGTCCATTTCTGCCTGGTGAATCTTGGCCATGTGTACTTTTTTCTCCTCAACAAGTGCCTCCTTTTCCCTGAGAACAGCGACCTGTTCGGCTTCCTTCTGTTTGAGGGCTGCAGCTCCTGACTCTTTGTGGTGCTTTAGGTCGGCGGTCACTGATTCCAGCTGCTCCTGCAGGAGCTTCACCTGCAGAGCTGACTTCTGCTGAGTTTCCATTAGCAGCTGCTCTTTAGCAACAAGTTCTCCAGAGATTCTATCCTCCTCCTTTTTAAAATCCACTCGTAACAGTTCACAATGTGCCGCGCTCTCGTTCTTTAGTACAGTCAGCTGCTCTTCCTTTGCGTGCATTTCTGCATTGAGGGAGTGGATTTTTTCTTGAGAAGCTGCCAGCTGCTCCTGCATCTCTTCCCTTTGTTGTATGCTCTGAAGTTGCCATTCGGCCAACTGCTCCTCTTTGGCTTGTAGGTTCTCCTGGGCAGTCTTCAAAGAAGCACTGAGACTCTCCACCTGGGTCTCTAAACGTCTGATCTCTACATCTTGAAGGTCTGACTTTTCCAAACACTGACTCTTCAACAAGGCAATCTGCTCTTCCTTAGTCTGGATCTCCTCCTTCATGGTCTTCACACCTTCTTCAGAAGCATACAGCTTCTGCTGCAGCAGTTCTGTCTGACGAACACTTTCTTGCTCGTGCTCCTGAAGCGTCATCTGCTGAGTCTGAGCGTGTTCCTCTGCCTGTCTGAGAGCTCCATGCAGAGATTCAACTTGGCCTTTGAGACCTCTGATCTCCTCCTGCAGTACTTCAGCCTGTCTGGAAGTGTCATTCTTCAGGACACTGAGATGCTCATCTTTCACCTGGATTTCTGCGTTTAGCTTCAGTGCCTCCTCTTCACAGGTCATGATCTGTAGCTGGAGTAGCGCCCTCTGCTGGATACTGTCCTGTTGGGTTTTAGAAAGTAGGTCTTTCTTACACTCAATTTCCTGCTCAGCATGTTTGAGAGACAACGTCAACTCCTCTGTTTGGGCTGTTAAAGTCTGGATTTTATTCTGGAGAATCTCTTGCTGATTTGATTTCTCCAAACGTAACTGGGTGAGCATTTCATCTCTGGCTTTGATTTCATGTTTGATTTTGTTAGTTTCGCCTGTAAAAACATCAATTTCCTCTTTGAGAACGTGAATTTGTTCATCTTTATCAGCCAAAAGAGAGCTGATAACAGATAATTTTGCTTCGAGATCTTTCAGCTTTTCTTCAGCCTGCTTGAGGAGATGTTCTTTCTCTTTCTTCACATCCTTCAGTTCTTCAATCTCTTGTTCACACATAGAAATATGCTTCTGCAGTGCGGCGCTCTGCTCAGCCTTCTGATGTTCGATTAGGTCAAGTTGATGTTTGAGCTGCTGGATGTCGTGCTGGAGGACGGCTCTCTGTTCAGCAATCGCCTCGTGCAGCTGTTCCAAAGCTTCATCCTTGGCTCGAATGATTTCTTCCGATCGGGAAACTTGTTCCTTCAGGAGCTCTTTCTGATGAGTAACCTCTTGCTCGTACTGCGCCAGCTGCTTAGTCTTTGCCTCAACCTCCTTCTCAGCTTCCCCCAAGGAGCCGATCGTGTTCTCCAGCTCTAACTTTAAACTGTTGATTTCAATCTCCAACATTTCTTTCTGAGGAAAAAAAAGATTTACATCAAACATATAATTAAAGCTTAAAAAAAGACATTACTCTTCAATAAACCTGTGAGGTAAAACCATTGTGATCTTATACCTCCATTGCAGGCCACATATTTTCTCCTTCTTCTATGGCAACGGCTGAGTTAAATTGATCCTCTAAACAGGAAATCTTCCCCTGGAGGATCTGAATTTGTTCGTTTAGGAGTTCCTGTGAAACGTGAATGCATTAACCATTTATGGATCTGCATATATTCGATATATCAAAGCAGAGGGATACATGATTTGGGCAGAAGGGAGAAACTACCTTTTCAGTCATTGCTTGATTGAGTTCAGACTGTAAATGGGCTGTTTTGTTTCCCCACTCCTCCAGAGAAGATGTTTGGGATTCTGTCAGCTTGCTAACTTCTGCCTCAAGGATGGCCAGCTGCGAACATACTGCTCTTATCTAAAAGACAAAAAAAAAGGTTTAAGAAAAATCACACATGACTCAACGTGAACATCCAGAGAAAAAATAAGAATCCTTTGTTGTCCCCACCCAAAATTTTAGAAGTTCAGAAATTAACAATAGAGAAATAAGGAAATAATAAATAAAGTTCAAAACTGCTGCATACTGAGGAGGTGACAAAAACTGAAGGTAAACTTGCAATAAAAGCAAAACTAGCAGGTATATACCCATAACATAGGAACTGTGACATTACCGTGCTGAAATTGTACTGGTAGATGAGTAATAACGTGACCTGATAATACTCCAAACAATGATTCCCCCACCCCCCTCACACAAATTCACCGCAGTGTATTGGCACATCAGACTGAACACCACCTGAATACAAGCCTGACCTGGTTTCAGGGCAACTTTGTCTAAGCTACTGACTTTTTACAGACATAAGAATTATAACTTATTTCAATAAAATTGAAATAAAAGAATTATTCTTAAAATGGACAAAGAGTACCAACCTGAGAGGAGAGCACACCATTCTCTTCCGTCAGTTCGTCAACTTTGCGCTCCATGAGAGAGTTGTTACTCTTAAAGTCTTTGTTCTGTTTCAAAATCTCATTAAAACGCATTTGTAACCTAAGGAGAAGGGACAAAATGTAAGACTTACTCTACTGTGTTGATGTCAAAATCAGATATAGTATGAGAGTAATATTTCATTGTGCACATTAGTAGTTAATACGTTATATTCATAATACTCAAGAGCTTCTGTTCACACTGTTCAATCCGTTCACTCACAACAAGACACAATTTGATACTCATTTGGTATCTTTTATACAAAGATGTTATCAAGCTGTGTGTTGACATTCTTACGCGTCATTCTTGGTCTCAAGTTCATTGATTTGGTCTCTGACAAAGTGCTCCCGATTACTCTCCTCTTCTTTCAACTTATCCAGACGATACTGTAACTGGTTGATGAGAGACTCTGGACAAAGACAGAGCGGCGTTTAATTCAGAGAAGAAATTAAGAGGCAGTAAGACACGGTCACCCCTTCCTACATTCAAAATCAATCATCTTCAAACAAACAATGTCAAACCTCTCTGTGCTATGAGTGTAATCTTGCTGGCCAGCTCCCTCTCCAACCCATCCCTGTAGTCCCTCTCCTTGATCATCTCTCTTTGCATCTTCCTCATCTGAAATTTGGGTGTGTTCATAATATCCAGCAGAGGAGATTTGCTGTGGGAAAGCAAAGCAGTAATCCAAAATGTTAGAATTCTGCAAATGCACATGACATACATGGTACTTACAAAACATACATAACATGCAGATGCATGTAAAATACATTGTAACAGAAAACAAAGTTAACTACACAACCATCTTGAATTATTAACAAGAAACACAAGGTTGTTTGTTCATTTTTTTCCACAAGCTACATTGAAATAAATTATTAGCGAGGAATGAGGTCTTTAATCATCTGAATAGTAAATGGTGTTGGAAAAATAAAATCCACAATGTTACCTGAGAGAGGACGAAGCCACTGTGTGCATGTCTAAAAATGTGATTTTCTGCGAGTGGCGGAACACAGGTGAATCATTATCAGAGAGGGAGGAGATGGTGGACATATTGGAGCTAGATGAAGTTGGTGATCGCTGAAACATTTCGTGGGACACCGGCAAATCTGAAATTCATCAAGAGAAGGAACAGCTTTACAGTAAATAGTAAAGAAAGTTGTCATTCCGAAGCAGCTTCTGAAACAATAAATAGTTGCACCATATCAGGAATGAATGGGTTTACATGGGTAACTCACACTTCTTTGCCAAATATGCATCAAGCCCTCTGGTGAGATAAACGCTGCCATCACTCTCCATCACAAACGAACCAGTCAGATTGGCAATCTCTCGCTGACAAAGAGAAGGGACGAGATCGAAAAAGAGAATGAACTAGAGAACAGCATGTGTGTTGTCAGTAAAGACACTGGTGATATATATATTGGACAAATGAACGTGAACAAGGGGAATAATGATCAGTTCTGCTGGCTTACCTCTACATCACACTGCAACGTGTTCAGAGTACATCTGTCGTTCATCATGTCATGGTAAACGAGCAGCAGAAGCACCTGGAATAATCACATACAAGTCAGAGTGAGATTTGTTAAGTTGTGCATATTTCTAAGATATGTAAAAACAGGTTTGGTCCACTGTAGGTGCCTGTGAGCTGTAGGTGATATTGCATGACTGCAACATGTTTGTGCCACTGTGGTGTGACTTTTCTACCTTGGAAATTTCTACTGTTAGGTTTGCGCCATCTCTTATCTTGTCCCAAGATAATGCAGTGCCGTTGGCTGCGCTATATCGGCAGTCCCCTAATGAATGGAAAACAAGACGGGTGAGATGTCAAACCCATGCTGATCTTCAAAATCTGCAGGGCGGGGTCAATGACAACACAATTTACACATCCAACAGCATGATACCTATGGAAAGAGAGGTTAGGCAAAAACTGTGATCGAACGTTAAACCGCTAACCGGTAACGTTAAACGGTATCATGTTAAACTTGAAGCCTGATATCAAGATATCAAGGAACTTACTTTCCAGAAACTCTGCTATGACCTTGAACCGATCATCACAGGAAGAACATAAAGGAGGGTTGGGATCCTTTTTCCTGGGTACAGAGGGAAGAAATAATTTAAATGTGATTTAGAAGATTTGAAAGAAAAACTGTGTTTCATACGCATCTCAGTATGTATCACAGCTACTGTTTATTTTAGACAAGCAACTCATCAATACTTACAGGAGACACACAACTTTAAGTAAGAACTCCCCATCCTGTAAATCATCAATATCCATCTCTCGATTGGCTACCTTCATGCTGTTGACCTTCAAGAAACATGCAAGAGTTCGGAAAGTTAAACAGCATGTGTCAAACAAACTTTATAGAGAATTTTTTCAACGTACCCAGCAGAGAAGAGCCTTTACACCCAGATTGGTGGCCATTTTGGCTGACCCCTTATTTCAGTCTGTAAACAAATTGTTAAACGAGAATATTTCAATTTAACAATTCATGTTAACTCGCTAGGTTTAAAGCTAACGCCGTAAATTGGTTAGTTCATCCACAGCAAGAAAAAATGAAGCTGTTCAAGTTTACAATATTACTTAGCTTGGTTCAAGTCAGCGTCAGCTGCAATTGCTAGCTAATGTGAACGAATTTAGCGGACGTTAAGGAAGGGTGAGCGTTAATGCACCAAAACGTCGCTCTCGAGCAGTGACTCACCTTTAAAGTACAGGACGTTATCCGCTTTCTGTGACGTCTGAATTCATTTAAGAAAACTGCTGCCGTCTTCTCTGACTCCACTACTCAGAAATAAACAGTAGCAGGACCCGTGCTCTCACAAAATTCAAAATTCGTCTTTGAAGATTGAACCACCCAATCGGATTTCACAGACCGATGCGTCTGAGAAATGGGCGACATTGATTGGCTGAAACACCGGAAGTTAACAATGCATTGTTTGTACTAGGCCGGGGCAGCCGAGGAGGGCGGGAATACTTTAGTAAATATCTTTTCAAATGTCTTTGTCAATGTGATAAAATCATAAAATCATTTCGGGTTTTTAAAATTTTATTTCTGCATATACATGCCACACTAGGCTCGAATGTTGACAATCCTGTTAGCTATTACAATTGATTTCAGAAACAAAACAGGAGAAAAGCCAAGAACCCGTTGTCTAAAATTGTGAAGATTAAGCAAAATCTACAATATTAAGATATACAAAACTTAAAACCCTAAGTAAGTAAAACATATGTAGGCAACATAAAATAAAAATCTTTGAAAAGAATTAAAGATTAAGATTAGTAAAAGAAGAATGTAATGAAGGAAGCCAATTAAAAGCTAGACTAAAAAGGTGAGTCTTGAGCCTCCTTTTAAAAGAGAGGAGTTTATAATGTGCTGGAATACTGAAGTCATGCTGGGATTGTATGTCTATGAGAGACACAAGCAAGCGCCTGCATCTCAACACCGTAACAGGTGCTTTAACTCAGTTCCAGGTCATATTACATCCTAGTCTGCATAGCAACACTATGCAACAAGAAGCTGCAGCGGCCGGGTCTGTGACAGTCAACTCACTTTGAAATCAAATCATTCATTTTAAATCCTGGGTGCTACAATAAAATTAGAATTATTACAGGGTACATTTGCTTGACTTCATCAATAGCATTCTGTAGACTTCATTTCTAAAATTGCATTTTCAGCAACTTTATATCTAGGGTCAGTGTGTTTGCACATGGGGGTATTTTGATCCTGTAAGTCCTGTACATACATAATCAGACATGATAATTAAGTTGATATCTTAATTTTAACTTGAGATTTGATGACTAAAAGTGACTTGAAGGACAAATTATATACAGAAACACATACACACAAATATATCCAAATATAGATGCGCACACACACATACACAATCATTTATGTTTACAGTTTTTAATGAATCAACTTAACAAAACAAAAAAAATCTTAAAACTTTTTGGTACTAGGCTAAGTCAAACATATTTCAGGGAGTATTACACATCTGAGAGAAACAAAACAGAAGAGAAAAGCCAAGAAGCCATTGCAAAAAGCTTAAAACAAACGAAATCATTATAGCCTCGCAGAATTTCCCTTTAGCGACTCAAGAGCGACTCATAGTGCTCCTGCTTGCGTATAGTCTTGTGCTCTCCTCCAAAGAGCAACCTGACATAGAAAACACAATATAAATAATCACAAAGAGGTCTTGGATCATTTGATCTGTTGTGGTACATGGATTGTTAACGTGCTGCCACGCTGCTACAATGGTTAGTTTCTGATTAATATGAATAAATCAATCACATTACAATCTGCAGCAAAAAGCTTTGCTTAAAAGCAAACAGTCCAAAAAAAAAAAAAAAAGTTCTTGAGTTTCATAAAAACTGCCGTTTTCACCACAAGATCTTAGCCAATCCTGACCTCTATACAAAGGAGGAACTTCATACAATCCGTCTTCTGCTTTGTGTTCGATCAGAAAATTCTGTACAAAGGCATAAATACATCAACTGTCCCAGCACCTTCTCACCCCATTCTCTGCCTCAACTGCTATTATAAATGTGTGGATTTTTGAGATGTAAATCAAATCATCTGACAACCGTTTGAGCACCAAACCTGAAGAGCACAAGCTACTACCATCAGTAATCTCAAACACTTGTGCCCCATCACAAGCCCACCACTGAGACCTTGTTTCTGTTTGCATCCTCATCCACCATAATGTAGAAGCTCTGAAACTGTAATTCAAATGTTCCAACAGTTTGTTCGCAGGTTGTTGTGGACCTTGAAATGTAATAGTTAATCTAGTGTGTATACCTCAATCTTGTTTTCTGGTAAAATTATTGCGGTATTTTAACTACAAAAGAAAAATTATTTTAGTTAAGTGTTGAAATTTGTTTTAGTTGTTCGAAGGAAGAGTAGCATTCAGTTCGCCCCTTGTATCTGTACTGTGATCATTATAATTACAACAGTCTTCGTGTCTCCTGTGCATTCCTTTTGTTGGGGGGTTCGGTGTTTGCCTTCCCCACATCAGTATGCAAAAGAAATGAACAAATACTGACAAGGCTCTGAAAATCATTTATAAGCCTCAGAGAAGGATGAATGGCGACTGACAGTGGATAGAGGAGGTCTTGACGTTGTAATTGTGACATCCAATTGGCTTTCCTACAGTATGCCATCTTCCACTGCCCATGATGACCATTTGTCAATGACCCAATATGAAGTACAGTAAAGGACAGGCGTAGAGTGCAACCCTACAATGTCTCTGCCCTAGTAGTTAGAGGTGTAGCTAAGAAGCACAAGGACCAACAGACTTTAATAATGGGTGGGCTGGCAGGTGAGGATGCAGGAGTGACACAGAGACAGCAGGATGGGAGAGACAAAACGCAGGTCAAGGCTGCAGAATCAGGGAATGGCAAACTGGACAACCAGTTCTTCTTTAGCATCCACTTTGATTTGAGAGATTGCACTGTAAGCGTACGCTGCTATCTTGGACACCTGAAACGAACAGGAGAGAGTTTATTTAGACCACAAAGAAATGCATATAAATGGAAAAAAGAGAGCGAGAGAGAGAAAACTCTCCTGATGAAGGAGGAAATCACTCACAACAGAAAGGGATCAAATGTGAGCCACTCGTTCACATCCATACTTTGAAAAACCACACATACCCTGAACACCGTATCCCTGTACTGACAACTGCAGTGGAAACCAATGGAACACGCACACGGGCTTGTGTAGAATTACCTGCTGAATGTCTGAATATGGCACCAGGTCACTCGCAAGCACGTGGTGGGGCTGGCTGGTGAGGGAGGGGAGAGCAAGGGCTTTCTTCTGGGGCAGAGTGTTGCTCAATACAGCAAGTTTTGTACTGCGACAGAAAAACAACACAGATTTCATACCAAATGAACACTGCTGTTCTTTCCGTAGCTATAAAAGGCCATGCAGTGAAGAATAGAGATGTCAGGATTAATCAAATACACAATTATCCTAAGAATTTCAGAAAGTGGTATTATAGTGAATTACATCAGCGATGCAGAAATCTATCACAGTTGCGACAAAGTCAAAATAAGTGTGTGTGATAATTGTGATCAGACCGAGAAAGTGGGTCACTTATTGGAAACAGCAGACAGAACTGACTTTCCAGAGTTTCATCCACCAAATAAACACATCCAGTCAGTTTCAGTTACAAAAAAAGACCAGTATGTTGTGACGAACGATGGAAATGGGAGCTGCAGCTGCCGCTATCTTTTCTGTAATGTGTCTGCTAGCGTGTCAAATGTGTCACAATGTTGCCCAGACATTCACTCAATCACTGTTTGTATGGGTCAAGTTCTCCCTAAAGGGTGCATGACGGGGAAGAGCACAAATGGGAGGGGGAGAGCCAGGAAAAAAGGCTAACCTAACACATCAGCCACCAACATACCTATACTGCCGAGCTTTGTCCATGTATTCATGCTGCTCCATCATGACAGAGTCAGCCGCTGAGACATCGATGATGTTCCTGAACAACAACAGAAAGTATAACCACAGTGTATAATCAGTATCAGTATAATCAGTATCACTTGACAGAAGGACTGCACATGTTGCCTCTTTATTATAAGGGCTGGTTTATGGCTGGATGATGTCTTACAGTGCTGTCTTGGTGAGGATTGATGTGAGGAGGGCCTGTTCGTCCGTCCGCACTGAAGGGACGGTGGTAGTAATCCAGTCTGTGCCATTTGGGGGTTTGCTGACAGGGTTAGGGGGGATCAGCGGCTTACGTTCGGGGTCCTTGAAAATAAAAAAAATACAGTAAAACAGTATTTTCAAGGAATGGTGAAGACTGTCCTTCCATATGCATTACAGCAAAAAGTAGCAATAGAAACTTTGTTATATAAGACATTACATGGAAAAACATGAAAACGGTGGCATCATGTGACCATATAAGAATACACAAGAAAAACAGGAAACTAAATTATACACCACTTATTTCAAGTCATTTTCCATAAAGGTTTGACTGCTAAGAATAAAACAGAGGAAGAACATCTGCCTCACCCTTACTAACGACCAAAACAACTACTCAAACTCACACAACTACTCAAACTTCAAGTGTGTTTCCTGCTTCAGACCGTGGGTCATATGACTCAGTTATGAAAACCTTCCGGAATATCATCATCTGTTGTTGGAGCTGTATACCTGTTTAACATTTAATAAATCAGTATATAATTGATAGTTCACGTGTTGCTAGTATAGTGGATTAAAGTTATTGTATTGGTGCTTCAATTGAATTGGCCAACTGCCCCTTAGTGTAGACATACTTTATTACATGTCAACTCTACACCGCAGTTATCTATAATCAGTTATCATGTGTGCTAATAGCAACGTCAGGCCTCACCCGAAGACTTAAAGCTAATAAGCTAAAGCTGCTTTTGAACGTGTTATGTCTCCTTTAAACTCAAGGAAAACCATTAGCAACTTGGTAACCTCCACATACTACGTCTATATGACATGTGTGCACGATCCTCCGCAGCCATAATAATTCACCGGAGCCCGTATTTCCAAACGAATCTCCTGTCTGTCGGGTTAGCTTTAGCCAGCTAGTAGCTAAGTACCTGCTCTGTTGGCTCGTTCTCGCTGCTGTAACAGCAACCCATGGCGGCGTCCGGCGACCAGCTCCAGCTTCCCTGTTGACCCACAGAAACCAGGCGTGTTTGTCTTTTCCAACAGGCATAAAAAATCAATTGTTTTTGGTCTAAGCCACGTCAAACTGTGGGCAAGCTACCGTGAGCAGCAGCTCCACGGTCGAGCAATCACATGACAGAACCACTGGTGCAACAACACAACCGCCACTTCCGGTATTTGAGACGCAGCTGTGGAGAGAGTGACGCGAACAACATTCAGAATAAGGACATTGATCGTGCCCCCACGCCCCCCCTAAAAAAATAACGTTAAAAAAAGTTAAATAGTGTTAAACTCTGGCCAGGTTACACATGGAAAAGGGTTCACCATCAATTAAAACATTCATAAATAGAGTAAAATCCATTTGTTTTGCATTGCAGTGATTTTGATGGAAGTGGCATAAATAATTGAATGGGCTTAATTATCAACAAATTCAGTGTTTTTGCTCTTTGCAGAATTTGAAAAAATAATGTCAGATTATTGGAACTCAAGGAATATATAAACAGCAACATGACTTAATATCGCTTAGAATAAGTATTAATTAGAGTTTTTAGACCAGTGTGTTTCCCCTGGGAGACTGGAAAATTTAATGAAATATAATCAATGAGTGGAGGAGGACAGGATGAGGCTTGTCAGGCACTTTTGGCAGATGATGAAAGGCTCTCTGACACCTTCTGTCTGAGTATGATGACAGAGTAACCACACACACACACACACACACTGCTTCCATTGTGTCTACAGTTTATTTCAGTTCCCAGCAAGTGTTTCACAATACTGTCTGGGTGGTAGAACGATGGAGCTACAGTACATTTGTAAAACAAAAAGAATTGGCAAAGGATTAGATATTCATGGGACAATGGCACGATGACTTGATTAGAATTATCACCTCCATGTTAATTTGCAGTACATTAAATTAAATGTGTCCCTAGACCGAGAAAGCTGCACAGTGTCTTTTTTTCATATGGCAACATATACTGACTGATCTGAAATCTGTTATGTAAGAATTTAAATCTATGGTTTTATCATTTTGAAAGGTCCCATGGTTGGATCATAAGACTTTTATGTCAGCATCTACTTCATTTACATTCATTGCATGTAGCATTGTTAACTGTATTCATTCCAAATCAAAAAAACGTTATTTATCCCAGATGGTAATTTCTTTGTTCCAATAGCCTCAAGAAAGAATGGAAGAAAAAAAATGCTAAAATGGAAAAGTATGACAAAATATAGGTGTGGATTCTTTAAAGCAGTGTGTTTATGATTTTTTTTGTTTATTGTGGGGTGTGT
>CAAKHB010000355.1:7176-24215 GCA_901007665.1 Aeoliscus strigatus | reverse complement strand
GGGAAAAAAACCTTCATTGTAAGACGTAATAAAACAATCACACACACACACACACACACACACACACACACACACACACACACACACACAGATACACACGGCTCAGAAGACTTTGGACTTTCAAAACATCACTGAGACTAAGGCACATTTTCCCCTCCCTCATCTTCACTTCTACTTCTCTTGTGCCCACACACATCTACCGTACCCACAGTTTCTTACAGACACACACTGGTTACTGTGTGTTGAAGGTTTTTCGGACTTAACGAGTGTGACTGAGGTGTCGGGAGTGAGAGGGATCTAACAAGGTAAAGTCAATTTTACATTTTCATCGTGTGGATATTACAGGTGTCGACTCAGGGAAATGGGACAATATATGGAATCGTTACAAAGAAAATACCTCAACCTGTATTACAAATATGCATGTAGTCTTTTGGATTTTTCAAAATGTATGAATCTGTAGGTATGATTTATGGCACCGCTATATATTTTGTAGTGTACTGTTTACTGATGTTTTTATCAGTTCATAATTACTTACTGGCAAGTGAATTTCTTTACCAGATGATGTTACATTGTGCTGATAACTTATTGTCTGAAGAACTATTGTTGTTTGTCTTTGTATGTTATTTCGGCAATTATTACTCATTCCTCAACTCCTACATTCAACTCTTTCCTCTTACTATTATGGTATTGTTTGTATAAATGAAATCTGAGAAAGAAAATTTCACATCAAGTGAACAAAAAACGTTTATAGAGTGGATGCAATGAGTCATGAGTCAAACTCAGATCAGTTTGGCCAAATCTGGTAAAGAAAAAGAATGTGAAAATGTTTTTCTCTCTCTTTTCCTGAGGGGAGGTCATCACATGACATTCAGTTGTATGGAAATGTCTGTTGTGTCTGTGCTGCAGAGCCATGTGGGTTGTCCTGGCCTTGCTGCTTGCCCTGTCCAGTGGCACCATGTCTCTGGACAAACTCAACATGTGTATGGATGCCAAACACCATAAAGTAACTCCTGGCCCAGAAGGATTACTTTACCTTCAGGTGATTAACACAAATGTCTTAAATTTGTTAGCCTGAGCATGGCTTAGTGAAAGAGCAAAGTGAAAAAAAAAACAATCTCTCTGCATCTTTTTATTATGAATAAAGAGTATATATACAGAATATAAAATAATCTGTTTTTCAGTGTGCCCCCTGGCGTGACAACGCATGCTGCACAGCAAACACCAGCGCTGAAGCCCACGAAGACAATTCATACCTGTACAACTTCAACTGGAATCACTGTGGAGCAATGAGCCCCCAGTGCAAGAGACACTTCATTCAGGACACCTGCTTCTATGAGTGCTCACCCCACCTGGGACCCTGGATACAAGCAGTGTGTAGTCCTTGTTTGTTCTCTCACTTGTATTTTTATACTTTGAACACAAGATGGCGGAATATGCAATTATAAGTCTCTAAAAATAAACCAACTTCAGGGAGAGATTTTGGAAAATGGAACCTCTTATAGATCAGAGTGCATTTCCACACAGAGCAGTGGATTGTGCGTGTGTGTGTATGCAGGTGGATCAGAGCTGGCGTAAGGAGAGAATCATGAACGTGCCTCTGTGCAAGGAGGACTGCCACAGTTGGTGGGAGGACTGCAAGGATGATACCACCTGCAAGACTGACTGGCATAAGGGATGGGACTGGAGCACAGGTATATGTACGAGTCACTTGTCAAGGTTTTTGTGTGGAACCACAGAAATTGCTTATTTCTGCACATGTCATGTAAATATGACTATGGCTGTACATCTGTATATTTGTGAGCAAACAAATGTGTCTGTTTACTGATGGACTATGTGATTACAACTACTTTACCTGGTATATTATAAAATTAAATATATACTCTAAATATATAAATTATAAATATTCCCCCCAAACATATATATTAAAAAAGATAAACATGTAATAATAATAATAATAATAATAATAATAATAATAATAATAATAATAATAATAATAATAATAATAATAATAATAATAATAATAATAATAATAATAATAATAATAATAATAATATAACAACAACAACAACAACAATAATGACGACAAGTTGTCTGGAGTTTAATGCTTTCAGATTGGAAAATTCCAAACTGTCAGAGGGCAACAACAGTTGAGGCATTTACGTTCTGTATGGGATGGTGGGGGGCCATATTCAACTTGCCCGTTGGTCACAAACTTGACTGAAACAATAGGATCACTGCGTCCAAAATGAGGGGCCACTTCTATCTCACTCTGCTTCAGTATGGAAATCCCCAGGACTCCTGTGTTGTCCCATTTGTCCAGCTGCTGTTGGGTGGAGTGCTGTAGTTTGTTAACATTTTGTGCACAGCCCTCTAGTAAACTGTGATGTCTTTTTGGCAGTGACGCACTGTCGCCTGTGAAGAACAAAGTGGTGGAACGAGACAACATTCACCATGACTACCTCCTTAACACCCTTGCAAAATATGATTTTTTTTCATTTTCATTTTCACACTGCTTTATACCTCTTTGTCTTCTGCAGGTACGAACCGCTGCCCCAGTGGCAGCAAGTGCCAAAAGTGGACCGATGTTTATCCCACACCACAGGCCATGTGTGAACAAATCTGGTCCAACTCCTACCTTTATACCACCGAACAGAAAACCTCTGGTCGCTGCATGCAGCTGTGGTTCACTGGGCAAAACCCCAACAAGAAGGTAGCTGAGTATTACCTCAACAACGCATGGCAACAGCAAGGCTTTGCCTTGACAACGCTGCTCCTCCTGGCAATATCATCTTCTTTTGCAACCATGTAAAAGAAAGAACGATTATTTGTGCCATTTTGCCACACAGGCACCAATAAAAGAAGTTCTGTCCTGTTTTATTTTATTTTATTTTTTTTTACATTTTTAACTACATTTGTTTCTGATTTATGAAGCCAAGAACCATTTCATTGTTATCAGTTTCATCAGTTGCCTGTTTATTTTATTACATGCTCGGACATACTTCCCTCTTGCTTTGAAATTAACAGTATCCTATTCGTTTGCAGCATATAAACAGCATATGATATACACAAAAAGAAAATTATAGTGTTACAAAATGTGATGGGGGTGACATTTCCCTTAAGTGCAGGTTATGGATCAGTTTAATAATCCCTTTAGAGCCTTAGCCAATAGCGAGGAAACAGCAAAACTGACCAGGAACAGCATTAAGGGAGATCGTTGGGAACTCACGCCATCACATGACCACTCTGGTCCAGCCAGTGGTTAGTGGGCTCCTCTGCTTCATAATTACGGGGTTCCAGTCCCCTGACTGCATGTGCGTGAGAAGGGCACAACTTTAAATACATGTGTGCTGATGCCACGTCCAACTGTGTTCCATCACATTTGAATAAGTCTTGTGATTGGTCATGTAGTGTCTGCTGCATATCACAGGCTTTTGAGGCGTTCCAGATATAATTCACTCAGCAACATTTTTGTGTTGTGCAGTAAATGTGTACGGACAATATTCACACTGAGACAGAACAGACTTTACATGGGACAATCCCATTTGAGCCACATCAGCTTTCTCCCGACAAACACAAGAATAAATGAATTTCGGATGAGTTCATCTTTGCTTTCAGATGGTCAGTCTGATATCAACTCAGATATTCTATTTACCTCTGATGACAATCTAAGGACACAGTCAAGGATGAGTATCCAGAGCATTACTCATAATAAATGCTCCCACTCATGACAAATACAGGAGAAAAAAAAAACTCTGAAGATCTGTTGATTGTAGAAACAAGTAATTGAGAGAAAGTAATTGCTGGGGATACTCACAATTTTCTCTTTCCCCTCATATATAGACTATGGCCATCAGCTGTTATGAAGCAGATGGACTGTCTGATGATCAATGTGTTGATCAAACCTTGACTCGAACCTGCTCCACTACCAGCAGACCAAACTCCCCTCTTACTGTAAAAGATATGCATGGTCCTCAGTGGAAGAATGTCACTGACTGCAGTGATTTATGGCTTCGCCTCCATCCACAGCCACGCGAATGACATCTCTCATCAGATGATCTTCTTTGTGTGTGAAATACAGTACACAGATAAGTATGTTGTGAAATGAATGACATTTCATTCATCAGATGACCTTTGCACTGAATTTGAAAGCCTTAATATTTTAAACATATAAGCACATGTATCTGGCATTCCCATCATGAGCACTTATGTTACTTAGCTCTCAAAGTTAGCAAATAGTTATGATAACATATTCCAAATATATCATTTGAAGACATTTTGCTGACAGCAGTGGTTGCATAATGATATGACACCATGGAAGACACTGTTACAGTGTCAACTCACACACAGACACATAAAACATATACAGCATGATGCCATCACCAGGAATAGCTCTGGGATGGCTGCTGTCACCGGGGCTATTAATACTACGTTGTTTTTCCTGAGGTCACTGGCAACTCACACCACCGAAAAACGTTTTTCTTTTTAACTTTGCATCCCTATCCCTATTTCATTGCACGCGTGTGCATGTACCAAAGTCATACGACAAAGAGGGTGTGTGTGTGTGTGTGTGTGTGTATGTGTGTGTGTAATCTGGTCTGGAAAAGAAAGGCTTGCATAACTGGATTAGAGCGTTTGTTGAGAAATGAAGCCTGATTACCTCAGTGGCTGCAAGATGCCATATCCATAAACCCCTGTGTAGTGGTAAAGAAGACAATAACGTACAGGGAGAGATGGACAATGACATGTCAGAGGCTGTAATAACTTTTAGATTACATTGATTGCTTTTATGATGGAATGGCTCAATATTTTTTTACTGTATCTATGTACAGTTAGTTTTCAAAAAAACATGTGATTTATGTGGAAAAAGTTAATTTACAATATTTGATTTCAAATTTCTTTGAGTTATTTGAAAACGAAATATAAATATGTTCAACAGGATTAATATTAAATCACCGTGGAATTAAGATGTATGCATATATTAAATGGAATTGGAATGGAATAAACGCACTATTATTCAGTTTTTGTATGCTCAGGTTTTATTCACAACTATTATTCTTATTCTTATTCTTATTCTTATTCTTATTCTTATTCTTATTCTTATTCTTATTCTTATTCTTATTCTTATTCTTATTCTTATTCTTAGCATCATAATCACTGTGCATGCTCATTGTTTTTGCATATGAACTCTTCAAACAGTGTGCGAACAAACTGTTCGTGTTACATTTTGTATATACGTATTATTGAGATTATTTACTTTACTTTAAACTTTGGATAGTCCCTTACTCGCCCATGTTCATCCTTTCTTTTTTTCTAAAGTTATATACATCCCTGTTTACTTTCTTAACCACAATGTCAAACCGGAAACTGCAGACAAATTAGAAGTATTCATTACAATTTCGTCGATGCGTTATTTTATTGTGAAAGTCCTAACAGGAAGTGATATGTCTGTACAATAAGGGTTTGATGATAGCGGGTTGCCAGGTTCTCCCCTCTACTCCCTCCCGGCCTCCTGCAGATTTACATACCCTGATTTCCGCAGCACTAGGGAGCTTAGGGGAGTGTGGCGTGTCTCCCAGGAACTGCAGGAAAGAGCAACAACCGGCGCAACTTGAACATTTATCAACTTTTACTTCGTCGTCGTTTTATTAAGTCTCACAACCTCCCTCGGAATAACGTTTGTGCCAACCTTTCTGCGACTCTTTGGCTCTCGACTGTTTACTCTCGGGACTAGTGCTTTTCATCTGGAGGAAGACTGGGAGCTTTTCGAACAAGACGGGAAGACTTTTCGAATTGTCGCCGGTTTGAAGGGCTGTGGTCATGGCCGGGGGCGGCGGCGGCAGTGGTGGTGGTAGTGGTGGTGGGGTTTCTCCACTGGGGCCCGTACCACCGATGTGGTATCACCGAGACCTGAGTCGAGCTGCTGCCGAGGAGCTGCTGGCCCGGGCCGGGAGAGACGGCAGCTTTCTGGTGCGGGACAGTGAAAGTGTCAACGGGGCTTACGCTTTGTGTGTTCTGTAAGTAACTTTTAGCGCAACAAAAACACTTGTTTAACGTCAAGTTTATGTAGTTACTTAGCACACGTCTTCAGGGAATCTTGGAGTTAAGGTTGAAAGCCCGTTTTTCTCTGCAAGCATCATGTGTAGAAGTGCTAACAGACTGTGCTGTCTGTGTAAGCTAGCAGTGATAAACACATGTTTACTTTCTCCTGGAGGGCAGACTAGGACAGAGACACTGTCTGTCCGTCAAACTCCAGCATGACACACAACTTTAGGCCTGTTCAGTCTGTCCATGTGTGTCCTGGCTGTCCCAGGCTGTCCCAGTCTGTCCCTGTGTGTCCTGTTTGTCCCTCTATACCTTCCTGTCCTATCTAGCCAACCCTATCTGTCCCTGTCTTCCCTTGTCTGTCCTTTGTATCCTATCTATCCTGTCCTGTCTGGCGTCTCTAGCTCCCATTTTACAGGGCATCCTGCTCTAGTCAGACATTAAACTCCATTAAAGGTGGTGGTGGGGGGTGTTAAACACAAACATTCACAGCCTGGCTAAGTCTGTGTTTAATTTAAAGCACCTATACTATTAGTGGAGCACTGGTGAAGCTGCACAACTGTGTGTAGGTGGACTTTCACAGCCCATCATCCTCTTGGCAATATTAGACAGACCTGTCGTTTCTGTTCAGCAAATAATTATAATCTTGAAAGGCATCTCTGCTTTGTACACTTGACAAGCACATGACCAGACTGCAATACACACACAATACTGACGGTAGACTGTGATTCAGCCTGCTCAAGTGGGCCATGGAAAAAGGAAAAAAAAACTACAAGATCACTCACATGCAAAGCTAAGTTGAACAGATGCATAGACAGAAAATCAAAGGCCGATATCATGTGACTCAGCACTGACATTGACTCGACCTTCATCCCCTATCTGACTGTTTAGCCCATGCTGAGTGTGTGCACATGCACCTTTACACAATGTACTGTGTGTTAGTGTTTACGCATGGCCTGCACATAAAATAGACTGGTATGTTTCATCACTTGTTGGATGTTAATTCAGTTAGTCAGCCTGTGAACATTCCTTATGTCTGTGCATCATGGATTCCCGCCTCCGCCTCTCCCTTCCGGTCCCCTTTAACCTTTCACCCCATGATTTCATGCCAGGAAGTTTACTTGGTGATATTTTAAGATAGTCAAACTGTGTTCAGAAACTTTACATGCATTTTGGCCAAAAGTTTTTTTCCCTCTTGACACTAAAAAATGACATGGTTTTGTTCAGAGCTTACTGGTGAACATTGCTGGAATGGTCTCAGCATGAAAGCATGATGTGGCATCGGGCTTACTCCTCAGTGCCTGTGGCTCAAGATTGTGGCACAAATATGGAACTGTGATAACATCTTAAGTAGAACATACTGTCAACATCCAACATGATTATTAATTCTCATTGTCCAGTGTCAGAGATTATAATCTCAGACATGATTGAATCAGCATTTAACATTTAAAAACACGTACATGAATGTAGAAGAATGAAATTAGTTCTTGTTCTTGAAAAAACGCCGAGAAATATCTGATAAAACATGTTTTTCATAAAATGAACAGGCCATGTTCAATGTTTGATCAACTCAGTAAAGTGTGGGATGTTTTGATCATCTGTTGCCATTCACTTTAAGAGCTGCTTATTGTCCAAGTTCTTATCTTGCTAATGTTAAAAATGTGATTTATTGAGTCCAATGCTGTTAGTTCAAGTACAGCAGGTGTTTATGTCATGTAAATCCATCTAGTGTTTGGGGAAAATGTCAGCAGCAGCAGGAGGATGAAGCCGTAGAAAAGGTCACAAGGATTCAGTGTAGGAGATATTTCAGACCAACATTCGTGTGATAACCACTGTTAGCAGAACGTGAATTAGGCTTGTTTAAGTATGTTTGGGAGTGGAGAGTTGCAGTTTGATTTACAACTGACATAATTCTTGTCGTTCAGTACTCACCAAACTGGCTAATGATCAGTAGGAAAGTAATTACACATTGTGTACACGCAGTAAGGAAGTGACATAAAGGAGGGACACTGCCCCTTTTTGATAAGCTGGGACACATATGTACAGTTTGAAGGCTCCACTCATTAACTTTGCCAGAAGCTTCAAATTAGATCATAATTATAAGCATTTGAAATTCAACTCGAAACTCTGTCTCATTTTAATCCAGTTCAGGGTTTTACAGACCAGTTGCTGTGTTTTGTGGGATTTTAATGCTATGTTCTTTGAACATGTTACAGCTGTGCTAGCGTCCCTGAGGCCCATATAATATAATGTTTGTGTTTCCAGTGAACGCAGTCATATTGTGTCGTAAGGGCGGCATGATGCCTTAGGCTCCGCCCCATCAACTGTGTTACTGTGGTGATTTAAACAGGAAAAGTGGGACAACAAATTCATTATTTTGTCAATGCCAAACCTTTTTTTTTTTTTGTTAAAGGATGTGTAGAAGTGGCATGCTCGCCACTTAGACTGACATACAGTCGCACACTTCACTGTTTCCACTTGAGTGACTTTAAAGAAAGCTGCACTGGCTGCCAGTTGCTCCATTTGTGGCTTTTGCTTCTCACTTCCTTCTGCAAATAATTGTGCGGATTTTTGTCTGAGGAAGTGATGACTTTTGATGAGCAGACAGACGGGAAGAAAGTCTGGCTGATGGTGACTGTTATCTTATCAGGCTCTCTGGTGTCCAGATTTTGAAGATGAAAAGTTCCTTTGGGATGTATGAAGTGCTAGAGGAAAACTAATGTACGCAAAAATTCTGGTCATCTGCACACATTTGATCAGCAAAAGGAAAAAGACAAAAGGGCAGCTCCTCTACATTTGACTCAGAATGTCGGTGTAAGGTACAACCAGACTTTCAGTGACACAGACAGGGGAGGATCATAGATTAGGTATTATAGTGTAATTATCACAAAAATGTAAGTGGTGTAAAAAAACAGCTACAGAGATATTGGGTTGACAGTGAAGCGTGTCTAAACATGTCTGGGTTCAAGCATAGCCCTCTCCGCTCAATAGCATTCATCACCATCAAAGTGTGTGTTTTTTTCAGTTCAAATGTTTGTTCCAATGAACAATGATCTGTAGTCAGTGTGGTTATTTTGTCTTTTCTGTATGTACAATCTCTTCTCTACGAGGGAACTCCTGTTATATCTTCCACTTCACTCTCAGATTCCAGAGGGTGTGACTTGGAACAAATTTGTGACAATAGAAATAATGAAACGTGACACAGGTTCTGGCGTCACGTCGACTCAGTCATCTTTGAATGACACATCATGTGTGCATGTTGTTTGAATGACAAAAGAAGTCAGTCCTGGCTCGATCTCTAACCTCTTTCTCCCGTTGTTGTGACTGAAACAATAGTATTTACTCCAGCAGAGAATCTCAGCAGCTGCCAACAGGAAGACAAACACACACATGCTCACACACTCACAGCAGTGACTCTGTCTGGGGATTCTCTGGAAAGTACAATACTTTGTGTATTTAAAATGTAAGCAGCATCACAGGGTTGAACTTGGACACGGTTTCAAAGAGACATTTTATGGCGCTCATTGTGTTTGCTGCTGGACTGTAAAAGACAGGAGTCAATATTTATCAAGTTATTCTGGCCAAGGCATGATGCAGAGCTATTACTGGCAATGACAAATATGTTAACTTTTGTTTTAGTGAAGGAAAAAGAGCTAAAAATTATCAACTTCATGGGCCAGGAGTGCTGCAGGAATCAGCCATTGGCAGCTTCACCGATTGAGGCAAAGAGAATGTGATTTACTGCACAACATGATGATGTCATTGTGAACACTGTGCACAGTCCTTTCAGGTAAACAGGCAATGAGACAGGCTGTCAGGGGAGGTAGAGCAGTAATCTGAAGGTTCCTAGTTTGAATCCCAGGCTTCCCAGTCCATGTGTTCTTGCTGTGTCATCGGTGTGTGAATGTGTGTGAATGTCACTTAGCAGCAGCCAGTGAATGTGAGTTAGACCGGCAGCACGATATGAGGAAAATCTGCGACAGGCATAGGTTGTGACTATTAAAGGACCCAAAACGCTAAATAGCCTATTTGCACTGAACAATGTTTTCAATACTTTTACTACTTTACCATCTATCTACAGTACAGGCCAAAAGTTTGGACACACCTTCTCATTCAGTGTGTCTCCTTTATTTTCATAGTTGAAAATAGGCATCAAAACTATGAATGAACTGTCTGTCATTGCTTAAGAAATGAAGGTCATGAAAATAAAGGAAACGCACTGAATGAGAAGGTATGTCCAAACTTTTGGCCTGTACTGTATATTCCATAGTACAAGAAGACTTTATTATTTTGTCAGTTATCTGAAAACACACCTGAAATTTGTGCTCTCTGTTTGACCTGTAAGTAGACATATACACGTGTGTATACTTACATGTCAGCCGCCCGGAGGGCATGGGGTTTTTGGTGCCTTACTCAAGGGCACCTCGGCAGTAACCCAGGAAGTGAACTGGCACCTCTTCAGGAACCAGTCCACTTCCATATTGTGGTCTGTAGCTGGACTTGGCTACTGCCGCTCCCACCATCACCATCACACAGTTGGAAGAGAAATTCATTCCAAGCCTTTGAAACATCCGTGGGTCATCTCTTGACGCTGCACTCTCCTTGCCTGAGTGAAGACGAGGTGAATTTACACCAGGTCCCAGCTCTAGGGAGCTTACATCATTAGTCTGTCCAGTAGAATTCTCTCCGGGGGACGGTGCAGGGGGTGTGTGCCATGGTGGCATACCTTTCACAGAAGCAGGGTTGATTTCTTATCCTGTGTTTACCTGGAAATGAAATATTCCTCACATAGATCCTGTCCATGTTTTCATTATCATAGTACACTGACCTGGAAAGACTGTTAAGTGGACAGGCCGAGATGAATCCACTACATTGGATTTGTCTCTCAGTGTATGTAGCAGAGGGGACATGTGCACATGCTGCAAATAGCTACAGTCTGTCAACACAAGTAGAAAACTGTAAGTATGATACAAGCTGGAGCAAACAAAGCTCCCACTCTGACATTTATACAACTGTGACACACACACACCAACAAACTTCAACCCACAACGTTTGCTTGGCAAATGGAACATTTTGTGTCCGGTCCACTGAGCAGACATGAAAATCATTGAACTCCAGCGTGTGGCTGCAGGCAGGAGTCCCGACTGTGCAGTCACAATGTGAGAACATTGATCTGTAAAAGGAAAAAAAGGCTTGTGGATGAATTGGAAATGAAATTCACTTTATGAGCTGTGAGACACGTGTGCTGGCTGCAAGAAACAAGCATTTTTACCCAAATAGGTTGTAGGGGTGTTTTGATATTATCACTGTGAATGTACTTTCTGCAAACACCGGAATCCGATCATATCTACGGTATCAGATAAAACCTGCTCATGAGTGTGATAGACGGCAACAGGTTGCGGCTTTCCTCAGCCTTCTCCCCTTCACTCTCTACATACACACACACACACACACACACAGATGTCAGATCCACATATGTCATACAGAAAATGTATGTTGTTATTAAATATACTGTATGTTGCTTCCTCTGCAGATTTCAGAAGCACGTCCACACATACAGAATCCTCCCAGATGAAGAGGGATTTCTCGCCGTGCAGGTAAAAAAACAAACAAACACCAACTCACATGTATACACCTATAGTCCACTGAGGTTACGTGAGTGTGTGCGCAAGCAAGACTGGATTTGCTTCGGTAGCAGCTGGCAGACAGAGATGCTTTCGTTGGCTCTGAGCTCCACACAACCACACACACTCGTGTGCGCACACACATACATACCAACAGCAGTCTCTTTGTGCATCGTGCTCAACAGCTGTGAAGCCCCCTCGCCCCCTCACACACACACACACACACACACACACACACACACACACACACCACCACTGCTCACCACAAACATACTTCAGACACATGCACACACCGTCATGGTGCTGTGCCACTTCAGACATGTTGCCACATCACAGACAATCACTGCTGTTATGACTTTTTAGGATCTTTGTTGATTTAACACTTTCAAACTATTTCCAAGGTGCTGAGAGTCTCTTGTAGCTTTATTTACAGGATTTGAGTTTGCTTTTTCTTTTATTTTTCCCCCACTAGTTCGTCCCGTTCTGAATTATATTTAGACTGCTTACTCAACATTAAATGTGGAACAATAGGGCCCACCAGACATTACAATAACATGTACACTTGACGCTTGGGAGATGGCTGTAGCTTCATGCCGTGTAGTATAGAACAGTGTTCTGTCTTTCTCTTTCCTCCAGACGTCTCAGGGCGTGCAGCCGAAGCGGTTTAAAACGTTACCAGAACTGGTATCGTTGTACCTGCAACCCAGTCAGGGTCTCGTCACCACCTTGCTTTACCCCGTGGACAGAGAGGAAACGGCCGTCAGTGATGACCGGGATTATTCAGGTATCTCCTCCCTACAGCCCATGCATGCACCGGAGGCCTGTGTGTTCTCACACTTTAACTCTCCCTTTGTGTCAATGGTAGACGGGGAGGATGAGAAGCCACCCCTCCCACCTCGCTCGGCCTCCACCTCCACCCCTCCTGGACCAGACACACCCACAGACAGGTACAAAGTCCCTTTAGATCTAATTTGACTGAGTATATTTACTAAAAATGGAATCACACGCTACTCACAGGTTTTCCTCAAGCAACAAGCTGGCACACGCACACAGAAGATGTTCCTACTGCATATATGGCTCAAGATTTTTTAATTTCTATTTTAAAGGCCAATATTATCAATGATACACAAACAGAACATCAGTGTTACATGAATGAAGTTTCCCTCTTTCAACCTCACGTTTATTATCACGAACATTCTCCCTGTTCACTCCAACTCCCACTTCTGCAGAGAGAAGGAAAACCACATCTGGTTGAAAACCACGTTGCTAACAGATGAAACAAGCTTTGAAGAATGGCAGCACATGATGTTACTTAGTTACCCAGGTTTTTAACTAACTACTGGCAGAACTACAAAAGAGAAGTGTTGCAGTAACTTTTTCCACAGCGTTGTAGTGTAGCAACATCCTCTTCTCAGCTGTCCTGGTTTGTCAAAAAGAAGCGATCATTAAAGGCAGAGAACAAAAATATCTTTCCAGATACATCAAACGCAAAATGGAGATGCATGTTGGCTCCAACTGTCAAACATGAGACTGGGTGCAGCAACAGTTAGCTTAGCTGGTAGACACATTGTTGGTCATGATGGGGAGATCTTCAAGATGTTTTGCAGATTAAAATAAAAATAGGTTTCAGTGTTTTTGTTAAGGAAATGAGGCAAATATCCCTTAAAGCGCTGGTTTCGCCCTTATGCAGCAGCTCAAACTATGAATATTCTGCTCATCGCTGCAGAACAGTTGGTTTGTGTGTATGCACATACTCACGTGCGTGTGTTTCAGAGTGCTTTGCCTATGTCTGTGGGTGGCAGGATAGACACAAGTCAGCTCTGTGGTTGAGAGGAAGTGTGTCTAAAGAAGATGCAGCAGTACACATGCAGTGTTGCAGAGATAGTAGCACAGTACACCCGGACTGTTCTGTTCTCTGATACCCCCAACATCAGCAGATAGAAGTATGAAAGTTGGATAAAAGCAACATTTATATGCAGTATGTAATGTACATCAAACCCTAAATAATCCATCAGTAAAGTAAATTGACAAACTCTGCATGTATAAGCTGATATTCTCAGTATCACAAAGTGTTAATTGGGTCCCATCGGTTCTTTCAGAGCAATCGCAGAATGAATATGGAGTCCAGTATGAAAAAGTGGTAATCTGTTTTATTGATTGATATGCTTGCTTTTAATTTGCAAATGTTCCAGCGCTCCAGCAGCCAATGGCCTGAGCACCATCTCCCATGAGTATCTGAAGGGCAGCTATGCTCTGGACCTTGAGGCTGTCAAACAGGGAGCCTGCTCACTGCCTCACCTCAACAAGACACTAGTGGCCTCGTGCAAACGCCTCAATGGGTGAGAAGGGCTCAGTCACACAATCACACACTCTGTGCTGTCTGTTTGACTCCGTATATCTCTCACCACGGCCCTGACAGCTTGGCTGGGGAAGGTGTTTCTCTGTCAGGCTGCAGAGCCACCTGCTTCCTCCTCTCATCCTCTGTCCAGCTCTGCTTGACTGCATTCAAACGCAGATTGGCACTACACAACATATATTTGGTTCATCACAATGATAAATTAAACCGATGAATTAATTTCAATTCAATTTGAAAATGTAAAAAAAAAAAAAAATCCAGCCTACTAAAAATAAAAACTGACCTGTGAACCGTTTCTGTGAACAGGGAGGTGGATAAGGTCCTGTCAGGTCTGGAGATCCTGTCCAAGGTGTTTGATCAGCAAAGTGCTTTCATGGTTTCCAAAATGATCCAACAGGTACGCCACCCTGTACCTGTATGCTAAAATAACAACATTTGTTCAGGAAAGGCTGGATGAGTAATGCAAATGTTAATGTTTAGATTTCTGCACCTTTTTTTGTTTGTGAAAAAAATGAACCCTAAGATTTAGCCAGTACCCACTCACACCGATTCAAACATTCTCTTTCCATCAGTCAGTGAATCAGGGTGGTGACCAAGAGCTGGAGAACCTCGTGACCAAGCTGGCTATTCTTAAAGACTTGCTGTCCTCCATAGAGAAGAAGGTACACAATGGAGCTATTACTGATATTATTTATAGCTGAGCCTTTCCTGCTTTGACAGGTCAGTACGTCTGCTAGGAACACGTCCCATTGGACTGAGCCTTTTGTCTTTTGTCACCTAAAAAGACAAAGCTGTCTGTTTTTTGCTAATTAGAATACTGTGTGTATGTTCCCATGTACAGTGTGACCTCCTTGTGCCACACTGGAGTTTACACTCTGAATAATAGTCTCTGGCAGGGAAGGAAACGGCCCCAGTGCAATAAAGTGATGCCACTGTCTCCACCTTCCCTTCTCGTGTTAGCTCACATCCAGGAAATAGGAAGCTGACAACAACACAGTGTGTGTGTGTGTGTGTGTGCGTGCGTGCGTGTGTGTGTGTGTGTGTGCGTGTGTGCGTGCGTGCGTGCGTGCGTGCGTGCGTGCGTGCGTGCGTGCGTGCTCTCATTTCTGTGTCGTTTTTTTTTTTTTTTACTCAACCACATTATGTTTTTATTCAGGCACTGAAAGCTCTCCAGGACATGAGTTTGTCTTCTCCATGCTGCCCCCCACCTCTGTCCATGCGTCACAGTAAAGCCATCCCGGTGCAGGCCTTTGAGGTATGCCAGTACACATAGCACAGCGCACACACACAGACACACCCCTTTATCAGTGTTTCTTTCTCCGTAGGATGAGTCGGCTGACTATTAGTAGTATTTATTTGCTATGTGAGCTCACTGTTAGTCATGATGTCGTCTCTTCATGTCTTTTTTGAACTCCTCAACGAGAAGTGCCTTAAATACATTTTTGCTCTTTATGATGTAAGATACAAGACAATATTCATCAAGAAACACCTTTTTTCAAAAGTCTGTTGATAGGTCGTGACCTGTTGCTTGTTCTGTATCATTTGCTGTATTTTTGTGGTATTATTCATTGGCTGATGCCTGTTTATCATCAGTGACATCAATGCTTTATTTAATATGTTTATTTGCACTTGTACATCTGTCATGTTAAGGACTTTCAGTCGTGGAGGAAAGAAACATGCCAACACATCACAGGTTTTTATGAATAGGAATACTCAACCTGAGTTACTGTGAGGTCTGATGATGGTCCAAATGAAGCTTTGGATTGTTTTGGTCCATCACTGTAAGAATATTATGATTGTGATCTTTCCCGGCAGCAGAGGTTACAGGAGGTGAAGGTATAAAAGAAGAGAGATAACTTCAGTGAGGGGACTTGGGATCAGACAGGAAGAGGAGGGGATGATGCCCTCAGTCTCTTTTCAGCAGCTTCCTAGTTGAAGAGGCAGTGTTAAGATGTTCCAGCTGTTTCATCCACTTCTACACAAGCAGCTCTCACACTTGACATGAAATGTCAGGATGTTCTATACTGTATGTGTTATGTTCTCACCAGCTCACAGTCAGTGCAGTCGCTTCTTGTTTGCAGACTTCTCCTCCATCAGAGTGGAGAGACCTGTGCTGTTACTGTGGTGACCCCTGCTGGTCATAAGGGTCGATATAATTGGAGATGAGCTGTTTGCACCATAGCTCACTGTTTTTAATCCTTCTCCTCTGATACACTACAGGTCAAATTAGATGTCTACCTCGCCGAGCTGACTAAGATAGGAAAGAGCCAGAAGTACACTCTGTCTGTGGATGTGGAGGGAGGAAGAATGGTGGTGATGAAGAAGGTGAAGGACAGCCAGGAAGACTGGACGACGTTCACACACGACAAAAGTGAGAAAGTTTGACCCTCGGTGTCGTTGGAGAAATAAAACATATTCAAAGTTTTGTGTAATTGTACAAATCTGATGACTTCTTTTTCCCCTTTCATATCCTTTTTCTGTTCTTTCCCTCCCTGACCTTCTGTCTCCCGTCTGTCCGGTCGGTTTTCTCTTCCTCTCTCTCAGTTCGTCAGCTGATCAAGTCGCAGCGGGTGCAGAATAAACTGGGCATTGTTTTTGAAAAGGAAAAGGACAAAAGTCAGAGGAAGGACTTCGTCTTTGCTAGTGCCAAGGTTTGCACGCACGCACACACACAACACAGGCATGTACTTGGTCTCAAATTAGTTTGTGTAAAGAAGGCACTGTTAAACCTTCATTATTGGGGGAAATAAACAAAAGATAAACATTTTTTACCCTTTAAAAAACGTCTTACATACACTGTGTGTGTGTGTGTGTGTGTGTGTGTGTGTGTGTGTGTGTGTGTGTGTGTGTGTGTGTGTGTGTGTGTGTGTGTGTGTGTGTGTGTGTGTGTGTGTGTGTGTGTGTGTGTGTGTGTGTGTGTGTGTGTGTGTGTGTGTGTGTTTCAGAAGCTCGGTAAATCAGGTCTGAGAGTTTCCTGTCTGGGCTTTGGTGAGTTGTCCTCACACATTCTAAATCAA
>CAAKHB010000349.1:38394-62449 GCA_901007665.1 Aeoliscus strigatus | reverse complement strand
CGGAAGGTGAAGTTCTCATCATCGTCAAAATGAGCGTCCCCTCCAAGGCCAGGGGACGGGGCGAAAGCGTGGGCCAGAGTCCCATCAGGGCCATCGAAGGGGTAATAGTCACCATGTGCTGTTCACAAGAACACACTCATGTCAGGTCTGATAAATCCAAACCATTGAATCAACTGGGACAAATGTCAGGTATCTGTACTTACAGTGTCGGCCAAAGGAGATCATGATGTCAGCTGTTCCGCTGTAGGTTCTGGTGAATCTCAGAGGGGTGACTTTGGCCCAGACCTGCAGAGCTTTGTCAATGGAGTTATCCACCTCTGACTGGGTCATGTCCGGTGTGTAGTTCTCTATCCTGTTGGACAGAGAAACACATTAGCATGCTATGTTCTAAACATCTACTACTACACAGGCAGCATCAGTCATGTCTCTTTTACCTGTATGTCAGACTATTCTTCTGCCACTTGAGATCACCTCCAAATGTGGAAAAACGGGCAATGTTGCCATCTGGAACGCCACAGCGGGGCTTCTTCATCATCTCCAAGGTTTCAGTGTCCAGCGTCCCTGTGATCTGCAGACCAAAGAATCTCTGCATCTCACTCAGTTTCTTGACCAGCGGGCTGATCCCCCGTCTGACTGTTGGCTCATCGCTCTCCTCTTGAAGGTCGTAGAATTTTTTTAGATAACTCTGCAAGAAAAAGAACAAGGTGTGTTGTTAAATTATATAAATAGTTCTAAGAATTTAATGTCGAATTTGATACTTCCTCCACACGTCTGTCAGTACTGAAAACTCAAAAAAATGAGTACATACCTCTGCAAAAAACTCATCTTGCACAGTCATGTGTGAAAGCGGCGCACAGTGAACTGCAGCCGCCAGGCAAAGCAGAATGCTCAGGTTGAATGTCCTCATGGTTCCTTGTTGTGTTCAGCTTGTGTTTCTGTGCTCCAAGAAGCTCTTTTATAGGTCGAGGTCCGGCACCTTGAGCAACCGCCCTGAATGAATGAATCATGAAATGGCCCTTGTAAGGATGACGAAGGAAGTTGCACTTTGATTACTCACTCCGGACAAAGAGTTCTCATGCATCATGTTTTTGCATCAAGATTTTCAAGAGAAGATCTAATACGCAGATACTACACCGACATTTAAACAATACCAGATCCATAAACCCAAGGGCTGAATGATAATGTGTGTCAGGAGGCTTTAAAGTCGAGGGAGCAGTGTGCATATATATTTGATAGCTCCATAATCTAGAACTCATAAAATGTGACGTGTACATAATGGTTCCCACAGCTTTTTTAAACTCATGAACATTTTCAATGGTTTGATGTGTCTTTGCATTTTCCTAATCTGAATATGACAATACAATGTCCTCACTAGCCGTGTCTGTCACTTCTGAACGCTTGTGTGCATCTCTCACCATTTAAACAAGATATTTGACAGTTCTTTCAGTTGATTTGGTTTTTAATTTGCTTTCGTTAATTATATTTAGCCGTTCGTCAGATGTTCCATGTTAGCATCATTTTATTAATAACATAGTTCTTAATCACAGGGCAATTTTGACATTGACAATATCATTTACAACCTTCCTCAAGCTAACAAACTAACTAGTAACGTGAAGGAATGAGTGGTACCACGTCAAAGCCCTGTTTCACTGCACCAATAAAAATGTTTGGACAAGTTAGGAATAACAGGCCATTCAACACGCTGTCTACTTTGATTCTGATGTCAAATCCCAAACAGGCTTTTATTCATTGATGTGAGTCACATGGCTTTCTCATCTTGAGGATTATAACTTAACAATTGAATATACAAAAGGAATTACCGGCTGTTTATTCTGCAGCAGATGCAGCATATTGACATGAGGCTGATGCACTACATGGAAAACATGAATGATTTTTTTACTGGATTGAGAAGCTGTATGCATCAGCGGTTATTTTCCATGCTCATATGGCTCAAAAATCTCAACCAATTTAAACACTGCTGCTAATGGAAAGCTACAGTTTGGTGACTGTTGGGTAATATTAAACAGGAACAGAAATGTGTTTTGTGAAACGTCCCGCCCAGGTAAATTGATCAACAGATTCAATGTGTTGCAAAAATAAAACAACATTAAAAAAACAGCTCTGACCTTGAGCCATCAACACCATTTTGATCTCAAAACTAAACTCAACACACAGATCTATACGTTGATACTTGATACAAATAGCATTATTACAACATTACATGGTACTCTGAGGGATCCACTTCCCTGGTGACTCATCAGGTCCCAGATGAGGTTTTGCTACATGTTGTTATTGCCGCATACACGGTGAAGTAAAATTTAAACCCACATATACAGCCGTAAACAGAGCATCACAGCTGTCAACCCAGCGACACTCAAGCCAATAAACTGCCTGGACTCATTCTTTAAACATTCATTTGTTCCTGCTATATATTTTTATATTTCCATATATTTTATACTTTTGACATACTGGGGCGATGTGCAATGTATTACTGTATATTATTGTATATTTGATTTAGATGTGCATATTTCTATTCTTTTTTTCAATTTTAATACTTGTACATTACCTGTACAGTTATTTACTTTTTAGTTGAGTTTAGTTTTATTGACTATAAATTTTGCTAAATTGACCTATATGTATTTCTACTCTTGGTCAGAGCTACTGTGACAAATATAGATAAAATATTCCTGATCCTGACACTTCAGTTATCTCCTGTTTGTCTGTGTTTCATTGCCGTCCTTCTTCCTGCACACGTTTGGCTTTGGCATCATACGTGTGGTGAATATTTCCTTTGAAAAAGTGCACAAATCCTGTCAGGAACGCAGGTGAAATATTGTCATGTCAGATTTTATTTTAATAGCAGCAATTCACAACAACAGTTATCTCATGATGTGCTTATTGTGGACATGAGTGTTATTTATGACTATATACAGTATGTTCAAGAAGGTGATGTAAGTACCTGCATAGAAGACAGCGACATCAGCGACAACAGCTGGTGGACCCCCTTTTTCTAAGCGGTTCACTGTACGTGAAAACAGAATACGCAGTTTTTTTTCCTGATTGGATTTCCTGATTTTCCTGTTTTCAGTAAAGGGAAGTATGGTAAACCGCATTGCATCTTATGACACCAGCAAAGTCATTCTGATCAGCTGAAAACCCACCAAAAAGGGTGTACAGGAATAACACTCACACACTCACACAACACTCACACAGGAAATGAAGTTGAATCATCGCCTACATGGAAGCAGTGTTGTTTGTTTGTTGTATGCTAATTAGTGTTAGTGCTACATCTGTGGGTAAAAACATTATCTGTGGAAGTATGGTGTAATAATATGTACTGTAATGAATATTTCCACATTCTTGTAGGCTGCATTAAGGAAGGGAGGGACGCCGTCAGTGTCGGGCCACAGGCTGATGATGACAGTGGTTCCCGTCTTGTGGAACTGAGGGTGTTTACGCCACATGAATCTGAAAACATGCAAGAGTTTATCTGTTTGTCTGCTACGATGCATCAATTCAGACAGTTTACATACCTGTCTTTGAAAAACAACAGCTCTTGCTGTAAATCTGTTATAGCATCAAAAGACAAATCTGGGTCACATTTTTCCGGCGTATTTGGGGAAAATAAACATGACCTGAGGATCTGCGTTTTCTTCAGTCAAAGACACAAATATCTGAACATGGGTCACAAAGTTGTTGTTATGTAAACATTCCATATCTGATAGCTGGAAAATGATGGCTTCATGATTTTTACCACCACTGAAATAAAAATCGACATTTTGTAGAATTTCAGAAATATGCTACAATTGAATAAGCCTGCAGCTAAAATTAGATTTGACTGATTTGTTAATTAAACTGTGTGTCACTTTTACGTTTTCATTTTTTTCATTCTTTTACTTTTTAAATTTATTTTTTCTTTCCTTCCTTCCTTTTTTCCAGCAGCCCGAGCGCAGAAATTGTATCAATGGCACATAAGAAGCTGTAGAATTGAAATGATTTATATAGCACTGGTTGTAGAACTACATGCTTTAGCGCACTGATTGTGTTGAACCACAATGAGCTCATGTGGTGAACTGCGCCTGCTGGGCACGTGTGTGGTGAACCCAGGTCAGAGAACGCGGTGAGTAAATGTGATGTCAGGCTGAAAGGTCTGTAAAACTTTACAACATGTTTTTAGTGTTTACCGTTTGAGACATATGCAGATTCAGCAGTAGTTTCTACACACAGACACAGGTAGGCCAGGGCTGGTAGCTGTAGAAGTGCTGAAGAAAATCCTGAAGGCAGAAATTACAGCTGGTATGTAAAATGTTATACTGCATTACGTCTTTAGAGGCATAGTGTTTTGGTTTTTTTCATATGTGAGTATTGACAGAGGGCAAGTCAAGGTGAAGTAAGTAGATGTCAAAGAGTTTGCAGGATGAAAATCCCCACAATGTCATGGACGCTGATGAGTAACACAGATGTGAAGTACTCACGAGCTGACTGTCATCTGTACTGTAAATTCCAAACCTTTATTCTCCAACTTTAATTATAGTATGGTGCAAAAATGTTGCTGTACTCATGTAATTGCTGGTATGAACCACAGCCTCAAGGCCTGAAGGTGGGAGCGATTGTGCAATAGATTATTCATCTTATAAATTAACACGTGTAAACAACAGATTGAAGATTGACACATTGAAACTAGTTTAAGAGTATAAAATAATCATTTCAAAACATGTTTATATTTTACATTCTCCAGCTTTATCTCAGCTTTGATAAAAGTCACTGTATGTAGAATTTGACCGTTGACTGATGTCTGTTAGGACACGTTGTACATCATGGAACTGTGTTTAATCCATCATTTACCAATAAAATGTGTATATATTAACAGCATTTCATAGAAGAAATCCTTTCTCACTTCATTTCAATTGATAAATAATCTAGGATGACTAGGATGACTGTCACCTTGTGTTTCACTGAAAAGCCTAAAGATGCATTTCTATTTTACTCATTCATTAAAAGTGTTTTGCAAATCGTAAATATTGTAAGTCTGAGACTCACAGACCTGTGGTGGAAGCCTTCAAATACCTCTCTTATATTTCCATTCTATTCCAAACATCTGGACATAAAAAGAGTCGGGAGATAAAGTCAGAGCATCTTCGATGCAGATACACAGACTGAATGCAAGTGTCAGAGATCCAGTCTCAGCAGAAGTAAGGTGGCTCTGAGATGTCCCTTCAAGTTCACACAATCATGATATGCTAAGTTCTAAGCAGAACGGCTGGAGATTTTCAGAAATGCTTTTAACATTTGTTTCACATTCTTCTCTTAATCTTTCATCCTACTTGTGCCGTCAATGTTTTATTTCTGCAGAACAAAATCCAGTCCCAATGTTATTTGAAAGAGAAATCTTTCTTCAAGCATTGGCCTCAAGGTGTCCTTTTGTCTCTAAGCTTTTAAACTCTGTTATTTTGCTCCATTTCCTTGTGTTTATCCCATGTGTTTATCCACACATATTCATTTTATTCCTATGGTATTACTGTGTTTAAATTACTGCAGAAAATCCTTTCAGTACCAGTACAATGGCTATTGTACTGTATATCTTTGAAGGAGTCTGGATTCTCCCTTCTCTTTTCTCTGTTTGTCTTCCCCCTAGATAACTGTTCCTGTCCAACCAAGACGCAACAAACAAGTTTTAAAGTAACCTGGACACCCCATCCCAGTTCAATGCAATCCGATACAATGAAGATTCAAAACTTGGAGGAGTAAGTAAAACTGTCAGTCTCTCAAACTGAATGTCATTCAGTGACATTTGATTTGTGGTTTCGTTTTTCAGGATTTACAAAAATCCTTCAATGTTGTTCACCTCAGAAAAAGATTTCATTGTGACAGTAAACAAAGCATATTTCTTCTGTATATGTTCATGAGCTTTCATAAAGTCATAAAGTTCATCCACAACCGCATTAAGTTACCAACAAAATCAGAGAAGACAACATTTGTCTCCCCCATTATTCAGCACTGACATCAGAATGTTTCCCCACGCATTCAGGTCATCATCATCCTCAGTATCCTGGGGTTTCCCATTCGCATGAGTCAGATCTGAGGTCTCAGAGCGTCACCCAGATTAAATCTGTTTTCCTGCTGGGACTATCATCTTCCGCACTGGACCAAATCCGCCGTGCCCAAACACACTTATCACCTGTATCAATCGTCAACGGTGAGTCAAAGCTAACAAGGAAAACTGACACAAACCATGACGCTCACAAATTTATGTTCCAGCAAATCTCTACCACCGAATGGTTTAATGTTTAATGTGAACACACTTCTATATAATTCATCATGCCATAAGTTCCTCCTTTTGTCAGTGAGTAGCATATTTAGAGAGGTGTATCACACCGGAGACGTACCAAACCTTTCCGTTTAACAAGGTGTAATCGAAACACAAGGCTGTGCCAGGTGAGGAATGTGTGTTTAATGTGGGTGGGTGTGTGTATACGTGTAAAAGAAAGATTGGTTAAAGTCGAAGCTCAGTGTTTTCAGCAATGACAGTTTATGATCTCTGTAGAGTTGAGGACACCTTCTCCACAGACTTTGATGGACAGTGTGCTGCAGCTAACCCTGACAGCAGAATGGAACACAACTAATCCGGTTCTGAATCCCCAAATCCTGCTCAAAAGACTTGACGGACGTTTTCACTGAAGGGAAATTCAGCATCGACTGCTTTTATATAACTGTGTGTGCGTGTGTGTGTGTGTGTGTGTGATATCCACAGAGGAATGTAAAGCCTATGATTGTCATTATTCTCTTCGTCTTTGTTGACACTTGCTCTTCTTGAAAAGCTCTGATAGATGTGAAGAGACCATGCAGCTGTGGTGTGCAGGCACAATGACTGACATTTAGAATTTTGTGAATTTTGTTTCTCAGCAGTTTCAAAATTTCATCACCACCTGACAGTGTGTGTGTGTGTGTGTGTTGGCTGTTCACACGTAGAGTATCCACCTGTGCGTACCTCCATCTAACTGTGCACAATCCAAGCAAAAATTAGCCAATGACGCACACTAAGAGCTGCACCCTACACAAACAGGAACCAATGACCAAGCTGTGTGGGTGCTGCTTTTGTTGTTGGGCCTTTTAATCACACAAACTCCTGCCATTACTCGACAAGGTCTAGACGGTTTCCTCGGCCTACGTATAGAGTTATGTCTAACGTTTGGTGAGTGTGTTCATCAGGCTGTGAAAAATAGGAAGTTGTATCATTTGCAAAGTGCGACAGAGGAAGTTCTGTCATACGTAACTCATCTTTTTCCTCATTATCTTGGACATTTCTACAAATCTGCAATATCAACCTGAAAGCTGCATGATGTGAGGAACGTCTGTGAGAGGCGATAACAATGTTCAGAATCATGATAAGTCTTCACAATAGAAAGAACATGACCATAACATGTAATACTTCATAACTGATGGAGATATTTTAGAGCTCTTGTCGCCGCAACAATGGAAATGTGATCATCATTTTTGCAATTTGCAGCTGTCATGGAGTCCCTGTTGAATTTTACGAGCCATTCCATTTGAATTATAAAATCTGTATTTTGACTGGTAGACATATAAGAGTCAGCCATAATGAAGTAATTCAGTTTTGGATACTTTATTTGACAATACGAGGACAGTATTTGACGACTGGCACAAGAACACATGTTGGTTGTTTGCTCTTCTGGCCTGAGGACATACTGAAAGTATCCTACTAATTGATCTGACAGCAGTTTTCTTTAACAGCATGTGATCAGGTGAATAAAAGGCCGAAGACTCAGGCACAGACTTTACATCAGAGACTGCATACTGAAAACATGAGGGAACATTTGAACGCTGACATGAAGGCAACGTGGATCACACTGCATGGACTATAAGGCACCGTGTGACACCTCTGCTGACGAGAAACGAGTTCTATGAACTCACACTGAGGAGTACACACAGACACTGAACACTAATACTTATCTTTCATACGTTGTGCTTAGGAATATTCATATCTACTCATAACAGTTGTACATATGTCCTCAGGAGATATTTGTTCCATCTTTGCATCTTCCAATTATGTTTACAAATTGTGTGTGTAAACAGCGGTGAATGTTCAGGGGTTTTTTTTTATGCACTGCACCATGCTGGATGTCTGAAATACGCTGGACATGTGCACCACTAAGAGGTGCATCGTGCTGTTTCATGAGGACAGTTTCAAAGCTCTGTGGCCCATGTGTCTGTTCACATGAAGTAGAGTCATAAATACAGCAGTATCATCATGAGACGTATGTGTACACACAGATGTTCTACCCTGACTCCAATCAGGTTCTTATCTCTGCGAGGCAACCACAGCATGACTGCACTCGTGGATAACAGCAGCTATTAGTCGTATTTAGTGTCATGAAACAAAAGACAGGAATGTACAGATAATTGGCTATCAAGGATAAAATAATACATATTCAAGACATATTCTATTTCTTCCCTTGGTCCTTTGACTGAATACTCTACGTTTGTTCTTGAACAGGTTTGTTTACTCGTCAATCGAGTCCTCAAAGTTGGTGATCTTGGCTTTCATGAGATGAGATTGACCAAACAGTAATATTTGTACAGAGTCTGCTTCAACCCTCCAGCGACAGCTCATGTCCCAAACAAGTGGTCTCTTATTTCTATCCAGAGCTGTACGTGTGAGTGTTGTCTGTGTCTGCAGCCTTTGTACTGCTCACACGTGGCATGACTGCTCCCAAGAGCAACTCTGGCAAAGAAATATATTACAAACTCCAGCCTTAGTATGTTTTCAAGAACAGCAGACTGATGAGGGTCCTGCAGTCCAAGACAGATGAGCTACATACAGTCACTGGTGATTACCATTTCCATTCCTCTAACAGTGTATTACGACATGTAAACTTGTTATATACCTCAATTAAGAATGAAAATATCATTAAATATAAGACATAATCTGCAGATGAGAACATACAAGCTAAATATGTACATTCTGAATTAATGGCACCAGTTAAACCAAAACGATCCTTAAACCGCTTTGATATCTATCATTTGCAGTACACTGCACTTCTTATTTGCATAAAAACACAACAAATGAAACATTTCACTTCAGTAAAATTGCAGAATATAAAATCTAATAACTTAACTAAAAAAACAACAACAATTTCCCTTCAAACTGGACTCAGTGCTATCCTGTACTTGTTTCCATCTCCACAATGCAGAGACAAAGGTTCTGTGGGGGTCCTCACTGCCCCCTGGCTGTGGGTACGGTTCCCTGCAGTCACAAAGGGGCATTGGCAGGTCTTCGCATTGACGGTGTCTCGATGCAGAAGTCACCATGTTCCAGCTGTTCTTTTCAGCTCGTCTTCTGTGGCTCAATGTGCAGCGTGGGCCAAACTCCACATAGAAACTAAGTTCAATTGGAACCAGACAACAGATCACGTGTTACTTTTTTTTCGGTTCCCAGATGAATCAAAAACACAGAAAGACGTACCTTCACATTTGGTCTGTACTTGAGGTAGGTTGATCTGATCTGCAGACTGCAAGAGAAAATGTGTCTGACCATGTTTCATCACAGCTTTAATCCTGTTACTGAGGTACAAGTATACCTGAGAAGTATGTGCAGATAGGAGCCTAAGCCTGTGAAGATGTGCCACCACGCATGAAACTGGGTTACTATTCCAACACCAGGGGGCAGCATTTGTCGACTGGCTCTGAAACACAACACATGTTGAAGCATCAGGTTATGCTTGAGAAGAACATCACAATGTCGAGCGACCGTGATTACCAGCGAAGATAAACTCTCTTAGAGATCCTTTTTTTAAATGTTTTAATTTCTACTAAATGCCTACTAAAGCCTTGAGCTGGTATAAATTATTACAAAATGCAAAGTTTTAATTATCTCATTCAATTTAACATCAGAATAAGTTTGGCAGCATTTTCCCCACATTCTGAGAGGTACTCACCTCAAAGAGTCACAGAAGATGTTGTCAATGTTCCACAGTAGAAACCCTAACATAAAGACACCTAAGGAGGTGTAACACAAAGGCCTGAGCCACGGGTACACCCTAAGGACAAATGAGAAACAAAAACTCCTCAGCATGTTGGTATGAGTTTCCCTGAATTACTTCCAACAGGAATAACTCTCTTGGAAAACTTACCACGTAACAATGAAGATCGAGCGCATCACCAGGCAGGCTACTAAAGCTCCATACATGACCTGAAGGAAAGGGAAGATATACTGTATACACATAGAGCTGGTAACATCAAAGTGGAAGAAAAAAACGTGCAAATGTTGTGCTTGAGGGTTTTTGGCGATCCACACAAACGTCTCCTCTCTAGCTCATTGCATATTCTCCACCATCCTCTTTGTGTTTTTTACATCGCACAGGTTTTATTTGCATGCTCCGTGTCTTCTCTGTGTCTGGTATATTTCTATGGCAGCATGACAGCGCCCCTCACAGGCCTGGCAGAAATACTACAGTGTTTTAAGTGGTTTTGTGTGGATGCACATGTTTCTTGAGATGATTCTGGCTTATGGAAGACTTTTTCTTTAGATCCTGTGCTCTCGTGTGGACATGGCCTAAGTACTTCTGATGACGGCATCGTCAATGGGAACCACCACAGATCTGTGCGATTAGTCAACAAAGTCAACTCAGAAGTGTAAACAAAGGCAGCTTGGTCACAACGTCCACACTGCTACACTAAGCAACACACCCACACACAAACACACACAAGTGCTTGTCTCCAAAGGTGGTGGAGACAAGCACTTGTGTGGATAGTGTCAATGTTTGGGTTATGAGATACCTGGCAACAACTGTGTGATCCCATTGATAAGGATTTTTTAATGCTGCACCTCATAAACAAATCCAAAGACAATAGTACAATGTCGTTCAATGTTCATTTTGCGTCTGTTTGCTGCTGACGTGCTGCATTTTCTTAAATAACCAGTATGTGTCAGATTGGGAGGCGCATGCCACACAAGACCGTTGGCGAGCACAATGTTTAAGCTGGCCAGAAAGGACGTGAGGTACACACAACAACAAGCAAACACTGAGTGATCAAATCCAGGGGAACACAAAGCAGAGCACACTTACCTGGTGGAATACTGGCTCTTTCCACTGTAAGTAGACCTACACAAAAAAGAACACACAATCTAGTCAAGAGACTGTGACTGATGTGATGTGACAATATGAAACATGGTCCAAAGTACAATACTGCATTGATAGCAGAAGCAAATACTCACCACAGTGACTGTGATACTGTATATTAATAACAATGAGAGAGGAAGTATACTGATGCCGCTGTCTTGTTTGAAGCACTCATATCTGTACAAAAAAACCTACAGTTACGTGGATAAAAACATATCCACAATAGTCATCTGATCCTGTACAAAACAACCATGCACTGTAAAGCTCACAGCTGATTTTAGCGAAAGGAGCCATGGTATCAAGAATAATTTCATTGTCAAGCCACAATCACATTAAATGTTTCCATCCACTCATGCAGCCATTTAAGTGAATGAACGTCTTGATATTACTTTAACAGCAATAAATACAAAAGTCAGGGCCACTTACAGACAGTAAACGAAGACACACGTGCTGTAAATCATTGGCAACTCGTCCAGTAACTGAAAATCACAATAAACATATTAGAGTGGAAATGTTTCATTACACAAGCAGGTTAGTCGTCACTTTTATGAATGATTCTCAAACATCAATGAACTTAATCAATGATAAATCGAAATAATTGTCACAGCCAGTACACAGTGACAGATGGAAAATTGCACAACAGCAACAACCTGGCATGAAGCATTTTCTCTTGTTTTCTTTTACAAGTTTAATGTTTTGCTGTCCATTGTCCCTGTTGAAATAAATAAAATGACAGTTACCTGCATCTCATACAGCAGCGTCATGTGGAAGCACCAGGAACCAACACCGACAGCTGGGAGACAGACAAAACAATCAGTACTTTTTTACTTCAAAGGCTGCTGTCATCCATCATATTTGCTGTTTGATTTGCTTTGTTACTGATGTAGATCAGGGGCCAAATTTACAAAAGAATTGTAAGTAAAAAGAGCAAAAGTGATATTCTCAAAAGAAGTTCTTTTTTAACGTTCTTCATCTTCAAGAAAAAAAATAGGAATAGAAGGTATTCTTGGAATTCTTGGAAACAAAGTTCTCAAATTTGTTGTTAATTCTTTCTGAAGTTTAAGACAAGCTTGACCTTGTCTTATAGGTCCTTCAGTTCTAATATCATCTTTTTCAACAAATTCTAGACAAGTTTTGAAAAGTAGGTCATAGTTTAAGCTCCTCATGGATTCCCCGACTCCTAACATGAACTTTTATTTTTGTTGTATGTGTTGTAGGTTCAAGTGCCTCTGTTCCATATCTATCAATAGAAGCTAGAAGATGTAACAGTTACCAACAGATAATGTTGTCATAGATCATTATGTTGGCACCGCAACATGTTGTTGTCTCCCACAATTGTTTTGCGTTACAGTCTGAGAGGCAAAATTTACGAGGCAGGCCTATTTTAAGAAGTTTGTAAGTCAGAAAAAAACCAATTCATAAGATTTAAGACTGTTCTTAAGAACATATTTAGGAATTGCACTGTCTTATGAACTTTTTCATCTATATCTAAAGACATCACTGAAGATTTTTTATTAAGAACAGATTGTACAGATTGATAAGAACAGATTGTTGAATCGGGCCCCAGGGCAACCTGGGATTTGGACAGACTGACCTGCCAGTCCGAGGAAGGAGCAGACATAACGAAACTCAAGGCCGTCGCGAAATGTCTGGATGGCCCCGCAAATGGGAGGAAGAATCATTATCAGGTTGCTGACAGTGTTCCCTGTTCAAAAAGACAACAGACACATGTTAGAAGTGCTGACGAGGTATATTTGAGCAGCGAATCCCTCTGTGAGTGGGTGACGCCATGATAGTCCAGTCAAACAGCCTAGACTGCATGTTGTGAGCAGATCTTCTTACAGAAACCTGATCACCACTCGGGTGGTTCACGCACAACACTGCGGCTGCACGGCTGCTTTGTCTGCTGTCTCTGTTCATGTTCGTTCTCTTTGCCTGTCCTTTAACTCTGAAATGTATTTGCAGCACTGAAATTCACAAAATTACTACAAAAGATGGTCTGAGTCTGTAACTGAAGAAGTGATTTCCTGTTGGCTCTCATATAAGAGGAAATACATAAAAATGCATGGAGAAATTGGGATACTCTGAAATGTGGGGGTGAACTGGTTTCAGTGTTTGTGCAGGTGAACTTTATTCCCTTAGGTCATTACTGTGTGTCGTCATCTGTTGGTACAGTACATGAGCCAAGAAGTAGTTCTAATGCTGATCCTAACCTTTAACTTTATGGGTGGGTTACATGTGAATTTCTGATTGAGATTAATAAAGTATCTATCTATCTATGTAATGGCAAGAAATCATCGACATCAGAATCAAGATGAGGTAAACTCCAAATAGATAAGATAGATAGAAACTTTATTTGATCTAACAAGAGAAATTCACAAATAAACCTTATCAGTATTTTCACAACCAACCGTTTATCTGAAGGTGTCTGATAAAAGTGGCTGATAATTTGTGGACTTTCTGGGACCTGACCATCCTGCGTTTCGCCACAAATGTCACTGCGTGCTGATGTTTTACAAACAGCAGCGAACACAAGAACACAGATCAAATGAACAGTGAAATCACAGGGGTGAACAACAGTACCGCATTCCACCCATTGTAACCTGAATCACTGTTAAAATGCCAACCAATTCCTCTGCTGTTGACAACAACTCGGTCGTGAGGCACCATGTGTCATTTGTGAACGGTCGGTATCAGACATGCTGGATTCAGACCAGTGCTGACGGGGCGGAGCTGAGCTGTCCTGCACCATGTGCTCCTGCAGCTTTAGGGGAGAATATGACTTCTTAAGATAACAAAAGTGAGTGCACTTCACGAAAATGGGAGACCAAACTCCACTTTGAACCCGAGAGCCTTGGGCAGGTTGTAGTCACCTAATACTAGAGCTCGCTGATAATGTGATAACAGGAACTGGAAGAGAAATGTGGATTTGAGACGTTTTCTAGTGGGGACATGCACATTGTTGTTTCGGTTATAATTTCATAATGTGGAATGAGTTTTAAAAGGCCACTGAATTTCAGTTCATGAAAGGGTTAATGAATCAAAACGAATACATATTATTCATTTTCTGTCTTTGTATTAAAACCTAAACACATCTTCGATATGATCATCGAATCAAATAACATCCAAAATAACTTGTGAATCTACACTGTACTATACCAGTGAAGTTAAATGACAAAATTGTTAATAAATAACAAAATGTGTCAATGTCCTTGTCCTTGAGTCCTTTGCATGCATGACGTTTTTCAACCTCCTGACACAGTGTTTCAATCTATGACACTGTTTGCTGCATAACCAGTTTATACAGTGGTCCTATAAGACAATGTTTTATCAAATTTTCGTCAAAGTTCCGTCTGAATGGAAAGTTTCAGTTTTTTGATCCAGTGTGGATCAACTCTACACTGAATTGACAGCACTGTGTGAAATAATAACTGAGAGCTTTGTCCAAAACATACACGTCGGATAGCTTCTCCCCATTAGCTCCACACCGGTTAGCAGAACGCAGTACGAGCTAGTAGTCAGCACAGAGCCGAGAGAATAACGTCAGCCGAGTCAACGACATCACAGACCCCCGAACGTTACGTTGTTATTAATGAGGTCGCTGCTCCTCCTTCCTGTTTACGTTATCCGGGGACTGGACGCCTCTCGAGCCTCCCTCTAATCCACACATTTTCTGTGCAACTTACAAAATTCCGCCATGTAGAAGGAGACGATGTAGTTTTCTTCACACCAGTCCAGGGTTGAGGTCGGTCGCCCCCAGTACCCTCGCCTGTCCAACGAAGGAGCCATGATGGAAGAGGTGGAGGTTGCGGGTGCTAACGGATTTGTAGTCCCATCAATGCACGAACACGCGCGCGTGCGCACGTCGAGCCCGCCCCCTCCCCTCGAGCGACCGGGACGTCACCGGAATGCACGCACGCACGCACGCACGCACGTAAGCAGCCGCGCGCACACCTACCGCCTGTGTCGTTATCAAGCGACTTGTCAGCCTGTGTGGTTGTACGAAGCCTGCATCGTAGGAATTTAAACAGAAAAACGTTCGTGTACTTGTAGTTTCAAATAATGTACCTTTGTGTCTCAAGTCAGTAACAACAGTGTTGTGTGTCAGTTCTCCACCAACAACCTCACAGAGGACACAAAACACCCTTAAAGAATGTTCGGACCTGTATATTTAACGTGATCTTACCTTTATTTACTTAGAAATCATATTTGTAAATGTGTTTCGTTTTAGTTAAAGTCTCTTTTAGTTTTGCTATAAATGTGTCTCCTCCAAGTTTGCTCACTCTTCTCTTTTTCTTGAATTGTTTTCTTCTGCTGTAATGCGAATTTCCCCTCACAGCATCACTTTTCTATTCTATTGTATTCTATTGTATTCTATTCTATTCTATAATACACTGCCATTCACCTGTCATTGATTTATATTACAAGAAAAGATCTGGTTGTGGTACAAACATACTAATAAAATAATAATAATAAAACATCTAACTACAAACCAGTTTCAGTTCAGTTACTTGCATTGCAAAATAATGTACCTTCACTTTCGAGATGCATTGAGACATGTGAATTTGTTGTATTTAAAAATAATAATAATTCAATTGTTCCACAAGGTGGAGCAAGACACAAGACTATCCTAAACACTCAGTGTTTGTTGACGTGTGACTATTTGGTGTGCGTGTCGGAACGTATTTTTGGATATAAGGTTTTGTGGTCTATGCAGGTTAACACACAGTGTGTGCCATTAAAACTCATCCCTGTAGCTGTCCAGGGTTTTACTCCATGCTCCCCCACTGCTAATCCCACTCAAAGCCTAAATTCAAAATGCCCAAGGCTAAACTGACATTGCAAACAGACTTTCAAACAAAGGGAACAAGTCAGTCTTCTGGAGCACAACGGAAAAGTTCCTGGAAAAATCTCTAATAATGATCTGAACAATGTTTTGCATACAAACAGATTACAGAGACCAGAAATCAGTCACAGACCATTCATCTTTCTTTCTTTCTTTCTTTCTTTTTTGTTGATAAAATTAGAACATCAATGAGTGGAAATTTCATTAGGTAGAGAGTGGTAGACTTATGTTTTGTTTTTTTTTTGCCAGTGTAGACAACAGCATTGAAGGTAGATCACTTTCAAGATGAACAGCAATGATTTGTCAAAGTGAGGGGTGATGGCAAAGATGGCAAAAATACTTACAGACAATACTTAAAAAATCAAAACAGTCAGGCTTGGCATCTTGTAGGTTACACAGAAGGCATGGTAAAACCTGCCAGGGCAGTTTAAGACAATGATCACTAAAGCTTAGTGGGCTAACACATACTGAACTGGATTCTCTTTGTTTTCATTAGATTCAGTTCAATCAAACTTAAGTCACTGATCAGGGAAATCATACTTAATGTAAGTCTTCAATCCAAACACATACAAATAGCTAATACTTTAAACTCAGTGCTTCAACCACATATCTCTTCTGTCATATTGCGGAATGCTGTCACCATGTGATGCAAAGGAATGTCATTGTGCAATATTGAATGCAGATCTATTCTAATTTCTCTCATTTTACAGTAAATCTACACCCACACAGTCAGAATCTTAAACACTGGCCAGCTTGTGGTTACAATTCGTCTCTCATCTTGTCACCCTTTGGCCTGACCATCCGACCAATGAACAGAATAGAGTTTGTCTTCTGGTCTTTTACTAAGAAGATGAAAGGATGGTCAGCATAGAACAGTTTAGGGTTTTTCAGCTTGTCTGTGCCAAAGATGCTGGTGTCAACTTCATTTCCATCAGTGTCCCATTCCATGGCAGCAGCGTGGAACACACTGGACAGGTAGAGGTCCTTCTTCCCTGAGATGTTGGACAAGTCAGCTTTGGATTTGTCCACGGCCTCTGTCAGGCCCAACTCACCCAGATGTTTCTTAGGATAAAAGAAGCAGAAGAAAATTGGACGTTAAAATCCCACAGCACACTGAGAAGGTGCAAAGGCCAGGTCTCATCTTTTGCACCCTGTTACCTGCAGGTTGTGACTGACTTCCATGCTGACTTTGGGCAAAGACACAGCGACTGCTGTCTGCTGCAGTTTGCCCATCCACGTATCCAGCTGCTTCTTTGTGAGCAGCTTCTCCAGTCGTTCCAGAGGTTCCACATGGTAGGACATGATGAACACTACAGTGGACTTCTTATGTGCCAGCGGCATGCTCAGAATGGACAACTTATTTGTTGTGTCATCATAGAAGCCATAGACACCTATGGAAACAAATCATACATTCAGTATATACACACCATATTTTGTTTGATTTTTATTCTTACCTTCAGCAATAAGTTACTTAACACAGATTTAGACAATTTAGCATTGCACATGTATGAGATATGTCAATGTTTTGTTCAATTGTATGAAATAAATGCACATGTGCATGTGTGTTTTTACTGTAACCCACCTGTGCGGTGCATCATCTGTATGGAAACAGTGAAACTACGGGATACCATGAATCCACGGTTGTCCACCATCTTATGATGGAACTGTTCATCCCAGTGAGCTGTGAAAATAAAAATGACTACAGGTTTAAAACCATTTCACAAAAAAAAAAATATATCCATCTGTGCATGTTTTCGACTCACGTTTGAAAAACATTGCATTGATGATCATTGCACCGTCAGTCTTTTCCACATCCTTCGTGACCTCAGGTAGTTTGCCATCCGTAGACTTAGCCGCCCACTCGTTGATGGCGTTCACTGCGCTCTTCTTGTCTTTGAAGTTTATCTTAGAGTGGTCGCATTTATAGTGTTTTTTGCTGCTCTTCACGAAATCCTCCACAAAGTTGACGGAGTTGGGTCCATACAGGCGGTTGCTGATCTTCCAGGTGACATTGCGGGTCTTGGGGTCACTCACCTCCGTCAGTAACTCAGCTAAACCAGAGTGCAGCTCTTCGTCTTTCACCTTTGGTGCATTTAGAAGGGTTTTCACCTGCGAAGCAGTGGAGGACTTCCCGCCGAGAGCCACCAGACCCAGTGAGGATGCCACCACCACTGGGGATATGAGGATGTTTTCCATGTTTTTCTCCTTTGCCATGTTTTGGTAAAGACTGAAAGCCAAGTTGGCGCTGTTGTCAGCCAGCGTGGTGGCGTGGTTACTTAGGACTTTTTTGGTGGAAGCGGAGGTGGCAGCTGAGGCTGCAGTCGCCAGGAGGACCAGGGCCGCCACATTTAACCACATGATGCAGTCCTAATGAATGAAAACCTGTATGAAAATATCGCACACTGTCACCAGTTTAATAAGGACCTACAGGAAGACGGAGGACATTTTGTTTGGGTTTGCTGTTTGTCCTGTTCCACTTTGAATTGTTTCCCTCAACTTATATTTCCAGCCTTAGGACAGCCATGAGCCAAGATGTGGTATATTTTGGATTTGGAAACTTTAATTAGTAGAAGTAGAAGTTAGCAGAAGATAGTAGTAGTTAAGATCGAAGTAGTAGTGGTATCCCGGGGAACTGTGTCAGCCAACAATCCAATTCGAAATAGATCTCTGAAGGCCAGAGTTATGTAACAGCCACGTCGGCAGCTGCAGGGTTTATCTACACCAAAGCATCAGCTAGATGTGTGTCCTTCATGTCTCGGCATCTCAAATTTTCTTTCACAGAGTAACAAGGTTGATGTTTGACATAGCCACATAGTGACACACATACATGAAATCAAAGTCCAGGCATGTTGAGGGAAATTAGCATTACAGGACATGTGTATTACTGATCCAGTGATCCACTATTTATGAGACGCAAAATAACCCAAGTGAATGTATTACGATATTGTACATAAAGAATCAGCAATAGAGGGAGATTTATTCAGGTTGTAGTTCTACAGATTAGAATGCTTGTCTCCTCACGTATTCAGCAGACTTGAGGATGAGAGTAAGATGACACTGATGTAATGCACAAAAGAGTTTGTCTGATTAAATCATTCAGGAAAAAGTGCAAATTGCAAATGAGAATGACAAAAGACAAAGTAAGAAGATTCTCACAGCTGAAGTCTGTGGTTACAGGCAGCTCTCCAAGAGGTGAGGCTAATTATTTTGAGCAAAACATAATTAAACTTATTAAAAGTAATTTTCCATCTTTTTTCTACATATACACTACTTGTAGTTTATGCTTAGTGCACAGCAGTGAGCAGATTCAATCTCTCCTGCAGACCATAGATCTGACTATCTGGCCTCTTTTCACATGTCTGGGCAATAACCACCAGTTGAACGCCGCCCTCCCCCCACATCTACCACTTTTACCTTACCTTATTAGGATCCTCCACTTGTTTGTCACTTGTCCCAAACTGGTTACTAACAGCTTTCACTAATATGTGCTTTCGGATATAGGAGTTAATGTTTTTGATGGTTGGGAGCAGGATTGCATCAAAGCTACTTTTCAGGACATGAAAATCTCTACAATGGAATCTTGTTACAGGATGTCCCGCCCATAGTGTCCAGAGGCTGTGGGACAAGAATCCTCCTCCCTGCTAGGTCCTAAAGCCTGAAATTACAGCCCGGTTTGAACAGACACCAAACAATGAAGTGCTTTCTCATGAGTTACTGATGGCTGTTGTTGAAAGACATCATGTGCAAAGAAATAGAAAAGGTATCACATCACAAAATGTATAAGTTGAGAAGGACAGAATATTCTCATGCTGTGTCTTCACTGAGACTGTTGCACTGCAACGTCTTTTTCAAATAAACTGTATTTTTTTTGTCATTTATGAATAAATAAATGAATAAATAAATACATTGTGTGTATCATCACATGTGATGCGAGTGCAATGAAATCTGAACATACAACATGTTTTTTTCATTCCTGTCATGTGGCACAGACACAGCTGCACTGACCAACACAGCTGGGACATGAAGAATTCATGGAATTCAGTATTCTGCCTTGGAGACTTCTAGTACTCCTTGAGTACTATTTAATGCAACGACAGATTGAAGCTGTGGAATTAATGAAACAACAATCCATTGTCAATCCTCAACAGACCATCCTAAAGTTTACTTCCCAGGGGTTTGGATGGCCTGTGAGAATTCCTCTGGAAGGTACTGTGGGAAATGGATGCTCTGGTTCCATTTTTTTCTCATGAATGTCACATGGACCCTCCCACTGCCTGAGAGGTCCTCTGTGTTACAGAGGCTAGCGGATGTATGTCTGGTGCAACACTGCCCTGGTTGTATTTATGGCTTGACAGACTTTATGTGCTGATCTGTGTGTTGGGCCTGATGGAACGACGCATTTGCACATGGTGTGGAACATTATCCTTCTGTCCGAACCTTCAAACAGGAGAAAGGCACCAAATTCTGGCATCAAGAGACAGACACAGATTTTATATATATCCCCAACAGAAATTTTCATTTGCATTATTCTAGCATGTCAGGAGTGTGGTAAATCTCAAATATTTATAATAATATATAATAGTTATCTGAGTTATATAGTACATATAACAGGACAATCAAACAATTGACTTTCATTCTTTCATGCAGCAAATATTTACATCTTCTTCCCACATAAAGTAGACATGCTCATCTTGACGAAAAATGTCAAGGTTTGGTGGACTGGACTCGTAGACAGGTTGCAAACAGCAGGCAGACAGGGAACTTAAGTCCAGAATTCGGTTAAGGAACGCAAGAAACATTCAAGAGATCAACTGAGGTGACATCACTGCGGGTATAAGTGGTTCAGACAGGATTTTTGAATGACTCAGGTATGTTTTTTTGTTTCTTACATCACTTGAACAGTTCAAGTCACATGCGGTCTGTATCGTTCAGTCTAAATTCAATTTCATCTTTTCTGGCTTTAAGGTAAATTACTTCCTGCTCTGTGCTTCTTTACTCAGTGGGACAGCGAATGGCTGGGAAAGATCATATATTAAGGGGAACAATAATAATTTAAAGATTTTTCTTAGAAATACAGTTTCATGACCAGAGCCATGGCACCACATCCTTGGCTTGTTTTGTTATGTAGCCAGGTATTCAACTTCAATAGCATTTTTAAACAGCCAAAATGTAGGTAATTCTTGTTCATGTTCAGTAGGTTACGTTGTATTATATAATTGTCTTCAGAAATATTGTTAAAGGGGCCTTATTTGAGCGGTTGGACTACTTACAATGACCACTAGAGGCCGACAAACAGTTAAATATAAAAACGAGCATGTGTCCCGTTCCCACTGTTGATATAATAGATGATCATACTATCACTATCGTCATTTAACGACGGAATTAAATTAGTTAATAACACTGAGATGACCTGAACTCAAAATGCAAATGTAAGCAACTAAATGTTTTGTGACTATTATAAATATTATAAAAATATATTCATATTAAATGACTCATCTGACCTGTTCCCATATACCAAATTCAGTGTGCAGTTTGAAACAAAGATACAGATTCAGAGGACATTTTATCTGGAGTCTCTGAAAGTCTCTGGTCTGTTTGGGATTAAAGGGATCTTGACGTAATTATCCCAAGCTAATGGTTAATCTCTGACTGCAAGGCCTGGAATAGATCTCTTACAAGACCTGACTCATCTGCTCTTCGTCCCTATTGTTGGTAGTCAGTGATGCACAAGAGCTGAAGAAGTTTAAGAAACGGGAGGAGGCGAGACAAGAGGAGACAAGAGCACTGTGCATGATTCAACACTATGAAGATAAACATGAACTGAAGCATAAATTTACATCCATGAGATTAAAAGAATAGTACTGCAAAGGGCCTCAATATCACATTTCTACTATGTGTCTCCCTTTTTGCAGATTCATTCCTCTTCTCTTGCTTGCTCCAGCCACGGGTCGCGGTTGTACTGCAGCCTATCCCATCTGTCAATGGGCAAACAGCAGGGTACACCAGTTCATCGCAGGGCCACATGAAGGACAGACGACCATTCACGCACACACTCACAACTACGGGCAATTTAGAGTGACCAAATAACTTTAGCATGCTTTTGGGGGTGAGCACATACAAACCCCACACAGTTAGATCCCAGGCCAGGAAGCGAACCAGGGACCTTCTTTCTATAAGGCGACAGAGCTAACCACTGCATCTGATCTCTTTGTTGTGTTTCCGAACCAAATAAGCATCACCTTTAAATCTTCATATCTGCTTTGTACTATTACTCCATCAACACATCCATACCTTCTCACCACCTCCCCAGAAACTCTGATTGGTGAATCCAGGCAATGAGGCTCATGCCAGCTGACCATCCTTGGTAACTTTAGCCCCCCACGGAGAAGTTTAATGAAATTCTTTCACTGCTATCCTCCATTTAGCCTGTCACTGACATCTTCACCAGTGTTACAGAGGCTGTGACAAACATGACACTGTCCTTTCAAAACACCACTCAGCAAGCGAGTATGAATCTATGCATCGGCACCTGAGTGTCAGCAGTCCGTTTTAAGCTACCTGTTCAACTCAAAGCCATCTCCAGTGCCATCTCATCGCTCTGATGCCAGTTATGCAGCATGAGATTTATGTGTGCTTTAATCACAGACGTGAAACTTCTCTCCTCTCACAAAGAACAATGCACCGCCACATTTTCTCCTGGATGCAGATTCTGTCTGGGTTGGCTATTTTGCCTTAAGTGATTAAGAATAAATCAACCTGATTTGTCATTTGTAAATTATCCCTTTTTAATTATTATTACCCAGCAACCAACAAGATGTTGTGCTAGCTGTTTGAAAACATACCTGTAAAGGTTGTGTGGACAATGAATGAAGTCATGTGTTAAATAATAGATCTAATGGACACTGCTTTCAAATCATTAACTCTGTCTGAATTCAGACCCCCCCCTTGAATTTATTCCGTTAGTAATTATCAACTCACAGTTCAAACCTTTAGTCCATATTTTACCTCTGAGTATGTGATGACATTGACCATGCCATGCTGTTCCTTATAGTTAAAATATTAAAATTTGAGCTATATAGTGGCTATTTTATTAGACTGAACAGTAATGTTGTGTATATTTATAATATACAAGTGCTAAGAACTGGAGGGACAACAAAGCCAGTTATTTGACTCAGAGATAGGACCATAACACATGGGTATACCTTCATTTTCATAATATCCTAAACAGATACACTTTCGATCAGGCAATGGTGATTCTGTTATCATTGTCATTCTCCAACATTGACACAAAGAAAACAGTTTACAAAATATGCCTTACAAAGACAGTATTTAGTGGGGAATAGACAGAGTTACCATGCAAATAACTCAAACATTTTACCTTAATACTCCTGCTGGTTTCTGTCTCGTGCATTGTCTACACTACAAAAAATGTCTCCATTTCAACACACTAGTTAGGAAATGCTGGCTAATTGGACACCCAAAAACATTTGTACTCGTCATTTTTTACAGTGTGCTCTGAAGCCCCGCCCACTCTCCCGGAGGATTACACTTTGTAAATCTTGTTGGAAGACTCAGGTTGAATTTGGAAGAAGAACCTTCCTGCCGGAGACCGAAAGTGGACTTTTTTCTGGATATCGGCAGGTGTCCGGTGTTCCTGCCGCCATCAAAGACACTGGTGTGTGTCGGTTGAAGGCATTACAACTATTATTACTGCTTTTGAAATCTCGTAAATCTGTAAATCTACGTTGAGGAAATATGGGGAGCATCTGTAAAGAGATATGTCAGCCTCCACAGAATGTCTAACTGTTTGACAGTTGGATAGTTTGAACGTTGTCCCGGAGAAAAGGCTGTGTGGAGGTAAGTGACAACTTGATCGGATTATCTTCTGTGTGTGTGTGTGTGAGTCTGTATGTATGTGTGTGTGTGTGTCTGTGTGTGTGTCTGTGTCTGTGTGTGTGTGTGTGTGTGTGAGTCTGTGTGTGTGTGTGTGTGTGTGTGTGTGTGTGTGTGTGTGTGTGTGTGTGTGTGTGTGACTCGATCTGAGTCACTGCTGTCCCCCCTAGTGCAT